>JBBPNI010000402.1:0-23859 GCA_038091135.1 Leccinum fibrillosum | reverse complement strand
TGTCGTACACGGTATTCAGGTGGTCTCGACAGACCCTCTCCGTCTGTCGTACGAAGGCCAAATTGACAGTGGTTCAAACTTGAGGTGCTAATGAGCCACTTATACCATTGACACGCTGAGTGCGCACGATCTGAAGGAATCCCATAGATTCGAGCACAGCGCATGGTGGTCCCTGTGTAATTCTGAGCCACTACTAGCATGTGTCCACGATCCATTTTTGTGTCCACGAGATCCGACAATCCAACAGAAATCCCCACTGTATAGTATACACTCAACGCACCTGATCAGAGAAAGCCAAATCATTCAAACATCCACGACATACACCTGAGAATGCAGGTCGTCCAGCACGAAAGAGTGACTAATTGACCGGTTGTCTTTTCTCTTTGAATGCTTCGAAAAACCGTGTGACATCAGCTTCCTCCACTATCTTGCCTTGTTGTGCAAAGGGTCGCAAATACTCCAACAAGTGATCGCTGGCGAAGAACGCATCATCAGAGAAAGCAGAGAAGTCTGAAGTGACATGACGTACCGCATGTCGTTGAAGGCGTGTATGCCATCGAGAGCACGGTCTCGAGGCAACCTTTCCAAAGCTCTTGCACCCAACTCCTCGAAAGAGAGGCCTGATACAAAGTCAGCGTATGTTCAGCATCGGAATGGGAATATAGTCGCGCCTGAGTCAGGATCTTCTGGTGGTTCATACGTTTCTTCTTCTTCCAGCAAATATGGATATGCCTGTAGTGACGGTAGACACTGCAAACCAATATAAATTTCAAGAAATATAGAGATAAAATTATGACACTAACACTTTCGCATCGACACCAACGTTGACGGAAGCCTTCAGTCAGAAAGATGTCGCCAGTGCCACTATATGTCAACTTCTCGGACCCGGATGTTTGCTTAGCTAAGATGGCTTGTGCGACGCGATTAACCGCGGGCGCCAAACAAGGTGGAGAAGCAGAGGTTCTTGCTCTCTTTGATTCACGCTCGTCATCCTGAGGGACGGAACGCGAACGCGACCGTTTTATAGTGATGGTTTTGGGGTCTGAAACGTCTAGTGGGGTTTCATTTGAACAGCCCTGATTATGTCCTGGAAGATCCCCATCGAGTTTTGTCCAGGATCCCCCTTCCCCGACGCGTACTACCATGATGGCGCCCTTGGTTCCGGCGTATCGACGGAGGATCGGTGCTTTACTCACGCATGCGGCACACACGAAAGACTCGTAGTCATCGGCGGATATCAGGGGAGGGGGTAAATCAGAGGACGCGTCCGAACAGTCATCCTCGTGCAAAGCCGTTTCGTCTGGAACAGTGCAGTCAGGAGAGGGCTCGCGCAGGAGTGGTTTTTCGCGTAAGTTGAGACATGATTCATGAAACCAGTCCTGTGTAAGAAGGATTAAACGGCTTCCGAGAATGTGAAGAGGAGCCCGACCTCGCACGCCAAGCACTGAATCATCGTCTCCGACTCATTTTTGGGATCATACGGTCTTGCACAGCGACAGAAGAGGCTCTGGAAATTTTGTCCGTATTGGTTCGCGCTATTTTCGTCCTCGATGTTCCTATTCAGGGTGCATGGATGCGGGATGGCGGCCGTCGGGCAGTCACAGCGAAAATGGCGTTTTGGGAAGAGCTCGACTTGTTCGTGGTCGGTGTGGCAAGCTATGGAGCATGAGGAACATATTCCGCGTGGAGTGGCACACGTTAGGCAGAGATAGACAGCCTGTCTGATGGGACCCATGCTGAACGTGCAGCGGGAGAACTCGTGAGGCAAGGCGAGCGCGGCTTCGCGCAGCAACGCATCTTGTGAAGCGATTAGGTCGTCGAGGGAGCTCGCGTTGGACAGCGACATAAGGTAAGTAACTTAGTTGAACCCGTGGGAACAACAACATACCTTCTCATGGATAATGCGGCTAGGCCTATACAAGTGCACATGAGACATCCAGGCTAAATATGTATGTGATTCCTTGCAATCTATACTGATCGGACACCCCGTGGCAGATCTATTTCGATAGATACGTGTCAGATGACCCCAGATACATCATACATTGTGTCTTGGGACTCGTACCGTATCGTACCTCCCAGAGAGAACCACGTATCATGCCCAGTCTCGACGTTGCCAAAGCTCGCGCCTCCTTCCCCTCCCTACGCAGCGGCTACATCTATGCCGACAATGCAGGAGGCTCACAGACAGCCCAGCAAGTGATCGACAGAATCGTCGATTATCTGGGCAACACGAACGTACAGCTCGGCGCAGACTATTCGGTTGGCGCGCAAACCACCAAACGCGTCTCCGATGGATCCGTCGCCGCAGCTCTGTTGTTCAATGCCGCTTCTGTCAAGGAAGTCGGCTACGGACCCAGTGCTACTATGGTATTCGAAAACATTGCGAGAGCACTGGACGGCGACGTTCAGCCTGGGGACGAGATCATAATCACGGGAGAACATGAGGGTGACGATCTTCCTTGTTTTTTGATGAGTCATATTGGTGACGATCGACCTGCAGCAAACAATGGTCCATGGAAGAGACTGGCTGAGCGTCGCGGTGCGGTTGTGAAATATTGGAGTACTGTCGCAGTCGAAGAGGGAAATCCCTACTCTCTCACCTACAAAACGGAGGATTTGGTTTCCCTCGTCTCGCCAAAGACACGTATTGTCGCCATCACGGGTTGCTCAAACATTCTGGGCACAATTTATCCAATCCAAGACACGGTCAGGGCGGTCAGGCAGCGAGCGAAGGAAGTCGGGGCACCCAAAGTCGAGTTCTGCGTTGACTGTGTGGCTTACGCTCCGCATAGACGAATCGACGTCCAGAAATGGGATGTGGACTATTGCGTCTTTTCCGTATACAAGGTACCCTATTGACGCAAATGCCCGAGATGAAACTGACGTAGTTCACAACAGCTGTATGGTGCGCACAACGCCGCGTTTTATGTCCGCACCGCTGCACTCGAGTCGTCGCTCAAGTCTATTTCCCATCACTTCCTCGCGGTTGACAGCAGCACGCAGAAGATCCAGGTCGGCGGCCTTGGTTATGAGCTCGTTCATGGCGCCAGCGGGGTGGTTCCATATCTCTTATCGCTCACCCCAGAAAACAATCTGGAAGTGTCCTTTGCTGCGATTGCGGAACACGAGCAAACCCTCGTGAGAGCTTTGCTGTCCTTCCTCACAGACAAAGAGCAATACGACAGAGGCGTTCGCCTCGTCGGGACGAGCGCGATTGATCTGACGAGAGTACCAACAATTTCGTTCGTGGTCATTGGGCAACGTGCGATCAAGAGCAAGGACGTTGTGGCCGTGTTTGACAAGGAGGGAAATGTACGTCGAGTTCTCCCGATTGGCGTCTGATTCCTAACCCGCCCCTGTCGCACAGATCGGAATCCGCTATGGCCACTTTTACGCATACAGTCTTATCAAGAACGCAACGCCTACACTCGATCTCCTTGATGGTGTGGTACGGATCTCGTTGGTACACTACAATACAGTAGAGGAAGTCGAGAGGATAGTTGGCGTCTTACGCAAAGTGCTTGCTTGAGAAGTTCACGTCGATATCGTGTAATTCCCTCGAGATTCTTATCAATGAATATGGGTAAAATGACACAACCTTGAATTGAACGATACTGCATACAACACTGCCTCCCTAGATTCCCGGTATCGCACCTTTCTCTTCCCTTCAGTGCAGTGTCATTCAATCCCAAATATGCGTGCCGCCGATCGAAGCGCATAGGAAACAAAGGAAAACGGACTGAATACATACAACCGTCAATGGTGATCAGCAGCGATAGGAAGCAACTTACATGTCCTGGACCCGATCAGGAACTGGATTTGAGCTCCCCTTGAATACAGGCAGACTGCTATAGTACAGTGCGACGCATCACGTCATGGTAGTTCATTTGGCAGGGAACAAACAAAAACAGTCAAACTCGAACTACATTTTTTAGGCTTAATGGATGACCTCAAAAATACTTGTATTGAGGTTAGATATGGTAGTTCTATCACTGGTGTGCTTCCCATGTTGATTGGCTAAGGTCGGATTTTTTGACCCCAAGAAAGTGAAACTTAACCCTAACCCCACTTGGAGTGCATCTATATATAGTAATATTGCATCACGTGCCGCACCTGAAACGTTAGTGGGCACTCAGGGGGATCACTTTGACGAGTGTTTCTTCACTGCATAGTTTGACTGCTTGCAGATTATACATAAATGAGAGGATTGGAGAGTATAAATAATCAAAACACAGCCGGTCCAACTTCTCGCTGACCGGTCCAGGTGGAGTGAGTCTGAAACTCGAGCCTTACTTTGCATTTGAAGTCAGATCAGTCAATTTTCAGGTAAAAAAAATTGTGTCCGACCCCCAAAAAAGTGAAACACCGTGGGAAAAAACTCAATATTGTATAAATCGTCGTTTTTTGGTGGGTTTCCTTCCTAAAATGTGGTCAGAATTGCGAAAATTTAATTTCCTGAGCCAGGAACCAACTGTAAGGGAAGTGGTGCTTCGCACTGTACTGCTTCCAAGCCGCATCTGAAACGATGGGCGCCGAGACATAGGGTTCTATTTCGAGATCGTTCAGGTATTCTTGAAGGTGTGGCATAGCCTGCGTGATCGCCTCGTCCAAGCGCACCCGCTGTTCGTGGCGCGACATGCCACCCACCTCAGAATACCATGCCGAGTCAGAACTAATCACGGCGCATTCGTACAAATCGACTATCGGCTTTGGTAGACCCCGCTTGACTGCGGCAGCGTAAGCCAGAGCATGGCCGATGGCTTCGATGGTGGATTCGGCCTGAGGAAGGATTGTGCTGAAAGCTTCGCTGCGATGACCGCCGGGAAGCTGTTGTAGCAGCGCGATGTTCTCTTCCAACACCGACGTAGCATGTCGGGCGACGATGGATTCGGATGTGTCTGGGAGAGGGATGCTGTACCTCTGTAGTAATAGCTCGGAGAACAACCGAATGCATAGCGTGAGGATGTCTCCCTCGGCAATGACGATGCCCTTCATGTCGTTCTGGAGAACACGATCGCATGAGCTTTCTGCATCGACTCGAATGAGTGTATTTCACTGACCTCGAACCGAACCATGAGGTTGTTTTCAAAGGTGCCTTGTGCACCACATCGCTCAGCAACTTCGGTCACGCAGCGTTGTGCGTGCCGGCAAACTGTCGCCTTCACTATAACGGCCAAACCATGGCGGGCACTGGGATGGAGGGACTTGTTCGTGATCTGGCTGTCATGGAGTACCAGTTTTGCATCACCAAGCTCACAGCGACCGCACGCAAAATGGGCCACTGCTGCGTGCGGAAATATATGATGGGCATCGGCTTGTTCTCCTTGCCCATAAAACTACGGCGCATTGAGTACTTTGCACCGATGAACGATGTAATCTTGAGAACAGATATGCAGGGAGCGACGACAGTCATTGTTCCATATGGTACGCGCCAGATCTCGTTCCACCAGGCCTTCAATGGAGACTCGGGCAAGGAATAGTCATCCAAGTTTGAGGTTACCATTGCGGTGTCGGGGACAAGAACGTGGTCGAATCCGGTGAGCGAAAAGTCCAGTGGTGTCGTGCCAGCACGAGAACCCAACCGGATGGACTGGACACCCTTGCACATCTCGTGTTCGTTGCAAATGGGTACGATGAAGAACCGAGGTCCTCTGTCCTCTCCATCCACAATCAACCGAGCCATCACCACGGCTTCTTTTGAAATTCCAAAGGATGGCGTAGTGGCGGGCATATACCTATTCGCTTCGGTCAGAAACTGGAGAACTGGAGAATAACATGCACTGACTTCCATGCCTCTTCTCCAGGCGTGTTTATAACAATGCCTTCAGGCGTTTTGGTAGCGGTAGTCTCTACGTTAAATGCATCTAATCCATGGCCTCTCTCGGTCATGAGGAAGAGACCGACAGTGTCGAATGTCAGGAGACGATTCATCAGTGGTTCGAAGTCGGGTCTCTGACTGAGATGGCGAGAGAGGGTTCCGATGGCCAACCCAAAGTGAACGAGCAGTATCGTAAACATGGCACCATCCAATGCCATGACGGGATCGGTCATCATGGTCCAATATTTAGGGGAACAATGCTGGACGTCAGAGGCAGACAATTCTGTAGGGCAGAGTGAACATGGGCAATAAAGGTAGCGACTCGGAGGACGTACGGTATGTTTGTATCACCAATTTTGTACGCTGGTAAGTAAGTGAGATGCGCTCGTCCACGAACATGAACTCGGTCAGAGTGGTGAACAGAGGGTGCTGAGAGAGAGTATGGGACATGTTGGGCAACGATGGCTTGCAGGAATAGGAACGCTGTTGTTGTTACAACCAATAAAAAGATCTCGAGTTAAATAGTCTGCAAAGGCGAGGTGTAACGTTGCACCGCTTCTCGACATACCTCATTCCAGGATGGACACGGAAAAGCTGAATGCGCCGGGCCGGGGGCATAGCCCAGCAGGTCAATATCTATTATCGAAGGACCTAACACGTCGCCAACTATACCGGTACGAACTAATCAATCCTTTTTCAGTTGAGGTGGGGCGCTGTCTCGGGCTCGGTTGACCCAGTTCAACATCTGGACGGGCAGATTAGCTAGTAGGATGTATGTTAGTGACAGATCGACGACCAAACACGAGTTGCGGTGATGTGACTTGCGTGACCCGGGATATTTTATGCCACTGACCCGATATTAAGTTAGCCCGAAGGCAACCCGTATTCATATTTCCCTTTCCATCCGCGCAGCCTCATCTACTACTGGGATCAGTCGCACTCAAAAAATTGTACACGCTGAGAGAAACATCACTTATCAGTCGGAAAATACTCAGTGAATCCACGTTTCCGATGCCCATGCAAATCTGTGTTGAACAGTGAATCAGGGTTTGCTACCATTTATTGACGTGATTCATCCCGCGGCGCCGCTGGCATGTCCTAGTCCACGAACTTGAAGGTACGTAAGGCGGACCGGACAGGCTATTCCGCTTGTGGGTTAGCCAGTTCAAGTTGCCGGTTCCTGAGAAGTAAGTACCACCATACTACATGTAAGCAGACTGTAGAGCGCAGTTTCGAGTGTTCTAAGGAAGATTCTACCACGCCGCGCGCCCAGTCTGAAAATCACCCACTGCTACAGGGTCCACTCCCCATGCTAAAACATTTCAGGGAAGCATTTATATATATATCCACTAACTGGGAATAAATTGTCCGAAGCTAGTTACCTACCCTGTATCCAAATACGGACATGTGTGCGGGTGTTCTGGTGGCGCGATTATGTAAACGTCGGTGCGATCAGCGCTCAGTGGCTGTGCTGAACGTCGAGATCACACCGACGCACAATGATTAATGATGCATCATTTGTCCTCATTCAGCTGAATACGACACTGTCGTATCTTTGCATCAGCGAGTTTACGACATTCCTCCTGATATCATGCATCATTTCTCCGCTATGGCCTGGCTTGAGGCTAAGAAAATGATGATCAAGACATCGACATGCGCCTGTTACTTACTACCAGAACCCGACAAATGTCGCAGCCTCCCAGAGACGGTCAATCTCGGAGGCGTCGCCGGCTTTGAGAAGGTCAAAGTCGACCGTGCAAAACCCTATAAGCAAGTACATATGTAATACAGCCTGTCCCCCAAATTGACTTATCCGGGGGTTCATGTGTGATTCAGTGTCAATCAAGTTCCATTTTGCACCGCGAAGTTCTTCCCCGCTCAGAATGGAATGACACAAATTCGATTCATTGACATCATCAGTTTGACTGATCCATGATGCGATATGTTCCTATCTCTGATGCCCGTGGATATTGTGACTGATGGCTTCTCATTATTAAAGCTATGTGGGTGTACGATTCACCGCCAGCCCTTTCCACTCCTCTACAATGCGATTCAATACCGTGACAACAACCATATTTGTAGTCACCGGAAGCCTGGTTGCTCTGGCCATTGCAAATCCTGTACCAAACAGGAAGGCGGGTGGTGGCATGGCCATACCACTCACCAGGCACGGGTCTCACTTTCTGAATGCCAACAAAACCATGGATCTCGACGCAATGACATCTCATAGTATATCAGTCAGAGAGTACGTCGTATGAACCGTTATATCTGCTCTGCTCAGCCTTTTTTTTATAGGAAGATCCTTGATGGCCTGGACAGTTACGAGAGGAATACGGGGACGATGCATCCTTTTGCTGTGAAACGGAGCGAGTCCGAACTCGGAACGCGTGCCGGCGCTGGCGTCCCGCTGGCACTTGCTGAAACATTTTCTTTTTGGATGGCCGAGATTACGATTGGTTCTCCTCCCCAGACCTTCAAGGGTAAGATCTCCTTGTATCATTCTGATGCAGGTTTACACTGATTTACTTCACACGGTCAGTCCTCATTGACACTGGTTCAGCGTAGGTACTTTCTTTTGGTTCATACAACTGTTTTTGTTCAAGTCAACGCAGCGATTTGTGGGTGCTGGGTGCTGGATGTAGTGGGGTTTCTCGAGATCGCGACTTCTGGAATCCCAAGTCATCCAAATCTGCTAAAAAGTACAATTGGTGTTGGTACAATTGGTGTGCCAGTCGGAACACTGGGGAGTCAAAGTTTCAGCTCCAATATGGAGATGGATTACTTGTCAAAGGTAATCTATTTGCTGATAAGGTAACCATTGGTGGATTCACTGTATGTTTTGCATCACTTATGAACTTGACCATTGAATTCTGACGCCAAGCTAGGCAAACCATCAGACCTTTGGTTCTGCAACATCGTACACTGGTTCTCAGTTAGCGAACAATGTGGAATTCCCTGCAGACGGTATACTTGGATTAGGCTTCGAATCTATCTCGAAATTTGATGCTTCTCCGCTGTTTCAATCGCTTGGCAATGTCGGACAAGCGACCTTTTCATTGAAACTCTCTCCTTCTGGGGCTGAGATGTACATCGGTGGAGCAAACAGTCAGCTGTACAATGGTGACATCACTTATACACGCATAACAAGTTCTGTGAGTCAAAATGGTAGGTCCGAGTGGATGTTGCTAACATTGGCATTTGTATGCTAGGGACAGTGGCAGGTGCCCATGGACGATGTTCGTGTTAATGGCGATAAAATTTTTGAAAATAATATGCCTGCTGTGATTGACAGTGGTGCAAGCCTCATCCTCGGAGATTGGGACCGGGTTGCAGAATTGTACGGACGCTTTGGCGGTACACTCGCGAATCATGGAGGCTTTGGTTTCTATTACTGTGAGTTCTGATGACGTTCGGTACCTTGTTTTTATCAACAGCCTGTAGTACCGTGCGACTCTTTCCCAACACTTGGCCTCACCTTCGGTGGCAGAACGTTCGAAGTCCTTCCCGAAGCTTTCAGACTCAAGCCAATTTTGGAAGGTTCTCCCTATTGTTTCGGCGCCGTCATCGCCCAGAGTCGGACCAAACCTTTACGTGAGATGCATTGCTTTTCACTTCCTGAACTCCCTTTTGCGGCGCTAGATGGACTCGTTCTGATTATATGGTCTAGCATTTTGGGTCATTGGGATCCCTTTCCTGAAGGGCGTATACAGCGTGTTCGATTACAGTACTTTGCAGGTCGGGTTTGCGGACCTCGCCTGAATCATCGGGAATCAGATACCTTAATGTCAACGCCGGATATTTCTGTCCTAATCAGACGACCCCCAGGACACCCCATATCGCCTTTCCTACCTTGCCAACGCCGTCGCAAGCCAGCCCGTCAGGGTGATGTGTTGCTACTGTTTTATTGTAGCACTGACTGGGATTGCAAACTTCTTGTCGTCCAACTGCACTTTATCAGCTGCCCGTGATAGTTCTTTTCGCCGACAATCCACGACGTCGCTGCCTAGAGTGAGTCGGCACGGGCTAGTACCGTGCTGCATGGGCTACAGATGTCATGATGGAGACAACGGGTGTTTTGCCAGTGATGGCCGGGACAACAGGGCAGAGACGGAAGGTAAAGTCTTCACCCCCATGCATCTCGCGCGCGGCAGTCATGACCGCAAACCGTACAATCTGCTATACCGGAAACAGCGGGCAGATGGACAGTCGCCGTGACGAATCTGTGGCAGTCCCCGGTCCATCAGCCGATGAAGCAGCAACTAGCGTGCTAAGGCCGCGCCCCCTTCCCTATTGGCCGGACCGAGAAAACACATCTGCAGTATCCAGGGTTGTTGTATGTTCACTCTGTCCCTCTAAAGCCACGGCATCTCTTCTATGTGATGAGCTGACTTTACGAAGAACACCAGGCAGTCGCGCTCAGCTCGCTTCGTCCGCTCTGTCTTTCCTTTTCCCCGTTCCGTTCGCCCTCTGAATCCAGGGCAGGATGTGTGTCACTGGGCCATGGTTACGCGGTTTTTCGATATTTGGATTCGAATCCAGCAATTTAAGAGGATAGTCGACATTTGAACTTGCTTAGATTCGCTCGTATGTATGTATATGATATACGCACGACAGCCGGGTAGTACACGATGGAATACACGTCACTGATCGTGTTGCAGACTAGTCACTTCTTGGGTTTCAACGAATGAGCGGGCACTCGCAACAACGGTGAACGCCGTGTACTGAAGGCTTCCCAGTTGTGTATACTTTCCGCCGATCGCAGTTCATTTGTAAACTTCGTAACCTCGAAGTTCATGAAGTCCGAATTCAGACTTGTCACCTTGGAAATGACCGCGACAATATTCCAGTCAGGCACATGCACAGGACAATATGTATTGAGAGACAATAGTGCATTCTAGTATGTACGGAGGGGAGGCATACTGGGAGATCCATTCTTGGTACGAACTATCGATTGATCTAGTCATACACTCGAAGTAATCAAACTTGAAGCTGAGGCAATGTTGACATGTCAGCACTCTGAATGCGAGCCGAGGAGTTAGCGGCCGCCGTATGATCATGATTGACAACATCGCCACGGCACATGAAAATGCCGTCGTGGACCACAGCACCGGGTGACGATAAGTACAGTAAAGAGCGGAGAGTGGACCGCTCGGTGGAAACACCACTTCCGGAGCCAAAGAATATGCCAGCTCTCCGATCTTCAGTGTCTGGCTCTCATGGGGGAGTACTAACCGTCGTACTGAATTTCATGGCTGAGGAGCGTTCTAGACACCAGCCTGGAAGTCTACCAGTTAATCAATCCCGAATAACTATCCTTCTTCTTGACAATGACAAGAAGCCACCAACTCGACTTTATCGGGTGTACCATGTGTTCTGTTTCCCGGATAAAACCACTGAGCGGCTATGCACCATGTAAAATATTTATGTTGTGGATGAATCAATGATTTATCAATGAAAGCGAACGTGTTCCCCAAATGATAGATATTGCCACGTAATGACAAGGACTCGTGGAGTGGCAGGCTGAACGAAATGGGTGAGTAGTCGCATAGATAAGCGCGGATGATAAGACACCCCGTAAAAATAAATGTGAATATTCCAACTTGATTGTCCTGGTTCACCGTTTCCACAGCCTGAGAGTGCGGGTGCGCGATATGTAAAGATTTGACGTAGTGAGGTGTCTTCTCCGCGATCAATGTATGATCATGAGGGTAACTCATAATGCCTATCAAGGATTGATCGATATCGACCAATGATCATGGCAGCATCAAACGACACCCATTCATAATAGTGCTTTCTGCTGGCAGTGCTGCAACCTCCATTCAGCCACACTGCACTCAGGCTAGGGAGTCAGATGACGTACGATGTCTGTACGACCAATTTTGCACGCTGTGACAATAGCGAGAGGCGCTTGTCCACGAGCACGAACGCAGTTCAAATGGTGAACAGAGGGTGGTGCGAGAGGTCATTTGATACTAGTATGTTAGGCTAGCAGAAATGGTATTTCTCTTGGTGTCACGACGCAGATGCATTTATTGTCACCAGTTGTGAGTTATGGCGACGCGGTCAGGAATGGCCTCTAATAGCGAACATGTCACAAGAATCGTTTATCTTCATAGGTGGGGTGAATTTTGAATGCACGTCGTCAGATTAGTACAATTTCCATTTCCTGGAGTCGACAGAGTTCATGAAATGCACAACTCCTGATCCGTTGGAACAAATGAGTCGCCATGCATACGCGTCAGCAATGAAAGGTACCGAAACGTCGACCTTGATATTGAGATTTTCCTATGATAGAGGACCTTGGCATAACTCTTCGTCATGATACACTTGCTGCTCGTGCGTACCACGCGAGGTTGACAACGGACAACGACGAGTTCATAAATGTCGAGCATAGGATTGAGTAGTAAGCTCTGCTCAGGCTGAAAGGAGGCGTGGTGGTCCATTGCATGATGCATGACTTCGAAGGCCAAAGGGTAGCTGTTCCTTCTCAAAAGATGGTGTCCCCACGGGAGATGCCGAGCGTGGGTAATGGGGCCCGGGGGCCAACACAACCAGCTCTACTTGTCAAGTGACAAGTACGCACAAAATGGCACCTTCTTGAGAAGCACCTTCAGTTACGAAGCATACCATACTAATGGCACTTTCAACAACGCAACAACGTTGGTCTGGTCGTTTGGCTACATTGGCATGGGATTCGTTGTAGTGTATCATTTTCGGCGGCCTAGATAACTTATCCGAATCCGAGATAGGCTCTTCTCCAAAGGTCGCACGTACCAGAGATTGGTATTATCATCACCTGCTACATCCACTGCAGCTTTCAGACATGGCGGGCCAGAGCGGACCAGATCCCATTCTCCTAACGTTGTTTGCCAATCGTTTCATGAGCGTCGCGGAAGCGATGGGACGGTCGCTCCAGCAGACGTCCATCAGCACCAACATCAAGGAGAGACTCGACTTCTCCTGCGCACTCTTCGCACCCGATGGCGATCTCGTCGCGAATGCTCCATTTATCCCTATCCACCTGGGGTCGATGAGCTTGTACGTGCATTCAGTTCAACGATCCCATCATCGCCGCTCTTATCCTGCCGTGTCTCGATTAGCGCCGTCAAGTATCAGATGAAACTCCACGGAAAGACCCTCAAGGATGGAGACGTTCTGATGACCAACTCCCCTCACGCAGGCGGATCGTGAGTACTCTGCGTTCGTTCGAGCATACCAGCGTCCCACAGACTTCGATCCGTTCAGTCACCTTCCGGACATCACGATTATCACCCCTGTCTTTGACACCAAGTCGAATGAGATCATCTTCTTCACCGCTTCCCGCGGGCACCACGCGGACATTGGTGGCATTCTCCCTGGTTCGATGCCCCCTACGTCGGTCAACATCTTCGAGGAAGGCGCAGAGATCGTTAGTTTCAAGATCGTAGACGGCGGCATTTTCGACCAAAAGGGTCTTTACGAATACATGGTCGAGAAACCGGCCCAGCACCCGGGTAGCTCCGGTTGCCGGAACATCAGAGACGTGGAGAGTGACCTGAAAGCGGTGATTGGACTCGTCGTACACCCAGATGCCGCGTAGAGTCTGACCCCGTTACCAGCAAATCGCTGCCAACTACAAGGGCGTGCAGCTAATCCGCGCAAGTGAGAGCATTGCTTGTTATTGCATCTCGTCGCTCACGTATTTCTCAGTGGTCAATGAATACGGCTTGAAGACTGTGCAAGAGTACATGTATCATATTCGCGCGAATGCCGAGAACTCGGTCAGGAACCTCTTGGTGGAGGTTGTGAAACGTGCAGGTTCCAATGTGTTAACAGCTGTGGATTATCTCGACGATGGAACACCCGTGACTATCTCTTGCTTGTACTTATCAACCGCGGGCTGACGATGTTTCGTCAGATCCGACTAAGGGTCGAGATAAACGAACAAACGCGATCTGCGGTACTCGACTTTGAAGGCACTGGTTGTGAAGTTCGGGGAAATCTGAATGCTCCGATTTCCGTTGTACACTCAGCTGTCATCTATTGTATGCGGGCGATGTTGGATACTGATATCCCTCTCAATGCTGGTTGCCTCATGCCACTTGAAGGTACACATGTTCTTTTTATCAAATCCAGAAGCTTACTGATAAGAATGCCAGTTAAAATTCCAGAGAAATCGTTGCTATCACCTTCTCGGACCGCTGCGGTCTGCGGAGGAAATGTTCTCACCTCTCAGCGAATCGTTGACGTCGTATTGAAGGCTTTCCACGCCTGTGCGGCCAGCCAAGGATGTACAAAGTGAGTACTGTACTTGGTTGCCTTATCGTAGCTCATTCTGTAGCAACCTTACTTTCGGCACCGGAGGAAAGAACACTGACGGGGTAGCTGTTGCGGGGTGGGGATATTACGAGGCGAGCTATGCTTACCCCCACTTGGTCTTGCGCTGATCTTATAATCAGACCATCGCGGGAGGCTCAGGTGCCGGTCCTGGGTGGCACGGTACGTCTGGGGTACATACCCATATCACAAACACGCGTATCGGAGATGTCGAGATTCTGGAGCGCCGATACCCCGTTCTTCTGCATCGATTTGGATTACGTCCCGGTTCAGGTGGGGATGGAAAGTGGCATGGCGGAGATGGTGTCATTCGAGAATTTGAAGTAACCCACCCGCTCCAGGTGTCAATCTTGAGCGAGGCAAGTGTCCATCCTTGCACACTGATCGTGGATTTCATAAAGGATCATTCTACAGCGACGCACCCGATCACCGTATGGTGTGGATGGGGGAGAGCCTGCTCTGATGGGTCGAAACACTTGGATGAAGCAAAGGCGCGACCAGGATGGCGATCTAGTTGCCGAGGAGGATCAGGGACCACGACATATCAATATTGGTGGCAAGGCGACCATATTCATGGGCAAAGGCGATCGACTGTTGATCGAGACACCTGGAGGCGGAGGATGGGGTATTCCCGGCGGAGGACAAGATACTGTATCGCAGCCACACAAGGCAGCATGGGAGGCCCGAGGTAGCTTAGCGGAGAGGGCGGCTGCACAAGCTGGTTTCTGATTGGTTTCTAAAGATAGATTGTTTTGTTTGTTGTTGTTCAATGCTGTGCTAGGCATCCACCGGGAGGATCCGATCGGCAGGATGCCGCTTTTCAATCCCCGACGTCGCGCTTCAAATCTGGGGTTTGCCCCTTTGTCCTCCAGCACGATCGCCTCGTCACATCTCCAAATTTATGTAAAAAATTATTTCTGTTCCGCCCCTCCAATTCTTTGTCAATCCGATCGCACTGCAGCAAACCCACTACCGTCTTCCGCACGTAGGCCTCACCTGTAGGGCCTGAGGAGATGAGACGGATGGGTAGACGGATGTATAGCGGTAACGACTGTTAGGAAGACGTACTGGAGGAAGGATATCTGAGGGAGATAAGCTACGGGGGGACTCGAGGGTGGGGTGAAGCGAAAGGAGCGGATCATCGGGTGAGGAAAGAGCTAGCAGCTCGGCTAGCCCAGACTGGTCCGACTCATCAAGGGTCCTTGAAACGGCCCGGGTAGTACTTGGTTAGTGCAGAATCGCCAACACCAGTTCCAAACGATTTCAAACAAACTGCTTCACTTGCAGAAAAGTTCATGGCCCGAATCAACATTTTCGTGGTTGCTGAAGCTCTTGCCCGATTGCATCGGAGCCCTTCAATTGACTGGAACTTATCCCTGCTCCGACGACACCCCTCCGCTTTGCCGGTCAGTTAAGGTTTGAAGCTAGGACCGACCCGGGGGGCCTTAGGCCTGGCGGGGCATTCGTGGAATCAGGGAAGCGGCGCAGGCGGGGCTACTACCTAGTCTAGTACGTCCCACATAGGGTCTGACCCCAAAAGCCTTGGACGGTAATCAAAAAAAAAAAGTTTGAAGCAATTGGCAAATATCATGCACGTGGATATTGCTTCCGTCTCCGATCTTAAAGCTTACTCCTGTTTTCTGACATAGACAGTCACTGACTTGAACGTGCCCCATGCAAATCGGTCTCGCTGGCGTGCCTCCGCGAATGGAGGACCTGCTCGATTTCATCGTCGTCGGGGGTGGTTTAGCAGGTCTATCTACCGCATGGTCTCTACGAAAAGCGGGCCATAGGATCACGGTTTTCGAACAGGGCAGCGCGGATGTGATGGCCAAGGTAGATGGGTTCCCCTCCGTTTGTTTCGGCAACTGTAAATGTTGAGCTGACACCCGACCTCAATATTCAGTGTCGCGAAGGCGTTCGGTCTACCCCGACAATGACACAGATTCTCAATGACTGGGGCATCGGTGACGAATTGCGCAGGGTGTCCTTTCGGATCAAGCAGATGACCTTTCTTGATGGTACGCGGTCACCTCTCGAGATTTTTGAGTTGAATCCGAGATATATTTCACGATAGGGAAAACAGGGGAAGAACTTGGACTCATAGCCATTGGTGGCAAGGTGACAGACAGCCTACCCGCCGAATTTCGCTCTGTCCAGGTTCGTTGATGATGGTCGGCCTCGAACGTGGAAGTACTGACGTTCTCGTTTCTAGTATGGGGTGCTTTTCGGAATATTCTACCGCCTTGCAAAGGAATCAGGCGTGGATCTTCACTTCAACACAAAAGTCGTCTCCATACATCCATGGGAAGCGTCAGTCACCTGTGAAAACGGGCTGCACATGACGGCTGACGTCATTGTGGGTGCTGACGGCACGGAAAGCATCGTACGTCCGGTGGTTCTAGGGCCTTCTGCCCCACCGCCCGATTGTGATAATCGCTTTACCGTTTGGTGAGCGCGCTCCGGGATTCGTGGTCAGGATCTTGACAGACGTCTTGTGCAGTCTCGCCGCCCCTGCCGACGTGATCAGACAGGACAAGGAACTAGGGGCGTTGATAGACGCGAGAAGCGTAGGCCCATCATGCCAGTGTAGGCGGACCGCATTAATTGACTTTTTTTATTATGAAGTGGACGGCATGGTTAGCAGACGACTGTTCGATGCACGGCATACTTACTGTGAGCGTCATTTCTTTTTCCGCCACAAGACACTGGAAATTTTTGAAAAGGGACCTGGACCAAATCGCGATTACTCGCTAGTGGTGAGCATCAAGATGGATAGTCGGGACGTGCGAGAAGAGTTTCCGATGAGCCTCGAGTCACTGAGGGTGGATTTGTTTGAAGCTCGGTGAACACCTGGATACAGAGACTAGATGTTCCTTGAGCTAATACGTCTCGATGTTCTCAGTGCCCAGAAAATCTTGAAGCAGGCCAAACTGCTCAGCAAGGCCGAGTTTACGCACTACGAACCATTTAACAATTGGGTACATGAAAGCGGAAAGGTTGTTATTATTGGAGAGGCGGCACACCCAATAATAGTGAGTTGCGCGTCATCTCTGACTTATTTTCGAAGCCCCAACATTGCTTCCCCTGTGTGTAGCCGTGCGGATCGCACAATGCCACCACGTGCATCGAAGATGCCATGACACTTTCCACGCTATTCTCACTTCCGGCAACGAAACATCAAACGTCAATGCTTCTCGGCGTGTTCGAAGAGCTCCGACAACCACGTTGTGCCGCCGTTCAGAGATACGTACGGCGAAAACGGGAAGTGATTACCATCCCTCACGGACCGGGTCAACGAAGACGCGATTGGCTGCTACGCACTCAACGCGTATGCCATCAGAGCGAAGAGATGGACGACGATTTCCTCTGCACCACTTATTCGGCCTTTATCAAACTATACGGCTTCAGCGCCCGCGAGGCCGTGCAAGACTGGTGGGTGACGTGGGGTCGAAGCATACTCAACCGCCTTCCCGAGTCGGAAGACGAGGACTCAGATTCGGACGATGAGGTCGACTCGGACGGGATCGTCGTCGACGCGGACGTCGAACGAAATGGGCCGGGGTATCCCATACTCTCGGATCCTCTCATGGGCGAGGACGACGATGTCGTTCGTGAATCCGAGGCTCATCGGCGGGGTCAGCGGTAGACAGGCATGAGTCGGAGCGTCGTCACATTTTTATGCACTTTTTAATCGGGACTGCTCATCGAATCGTGGGGTTACTTGTCTTTTTTATATCATGCAAACATTTCGAAATCTAAATGAAGATTATCACAACATATTCATATTCCTACATAGTACTCTTGGTAGCATGCTGGTGTCCTAGCAACTAGCGGAATGTTCTACTGTATTGTGTATGGTGTGTGCTTCTGAAGGGAGTTAGCCAGACAATGATACCAATCTTGGGAAACAGAGAGGTTCGAGGCGAGCGCGTTCGACGTTGGCAAGTTCAAGAAATGGTAAACAAGGGCATGTATGAGGTGCTTGCTGGTTGCGATAATATATGAAGAATTCCAAGCTAGGTATAAATAGAAAGTTGCACGAGATGAATCGTAGTGAGGGCGGTTGAGACTGTTCGGTATCGAGCACATTTAGCGAGGTCCTCCAATTCAGGACGCGTAGTGCGTACTTTACAGTGGTTGTGGTCATATCGTACACGTGCAGTTCTAAGCCGCGTTCAATGTCTGAACCTTTCTACTGTCTTGTTCGCGTTGTTGCTCCTCAAGCTGAAAAACGAATCGCGAGTCCGTCAGTCTTGTGTGACGAGATGTACAACTAGTCACGTACGAAGGTTTGCCACGAGTGATCAGCGGAAGACTACATACACTTTGTCAGAGTAAGGCGAAACAATAAACACAACACACTCACTCGTCGCATGCCATCGGCGGCAGCGTCTTGTCGATTTTTATGAGTAAGTGCTCCGGCGACGAGGAGGACCCCGATGGTAAGGCCCTGTGCCCACATACGAGCTTGCACCGCCTAGATGACCCGTCAGTATGTAATGAAAAACATACACGACAATCTGAACCACCTTCTGGGGTAAAGTCATATATCTATCATCGGAAAGAGTAAGTCAACCCTAGCATAATCGATAAAGTGTACTGTCACTCACTTGTCCCTTGCAACAATGGCACCAGCAGCGGCCATGGAAAGAGCCCAGCTACCGAGGATGATGGAGTACTGATGCCGAGAAGCCCAGTCTAGGGCCTGGTCCTTGGTAGAAAGAGAGCGGAACCGGGCCTCTTCTTCCGCTGCCATGCGATCCAATTCTAGCTTTCCGGAATCCGTCCTGTCAGGTTAAACGTTCTGCATCAGCGACCCCTGATCGGGTGTGTGCCCGGCAGACAGGTACACGTGACAACCTGCAGGAAAAGTGCGCACCATTGTGTTCGGTCGTATTCCAAGCTACGTCGTTCTGCTTGGATGGTGAGGATGGGGCCTACCACTATGACGACACTAGCAACTCGGATAGAAAAGGGCAGGGAGCGGTACCAGGCCGATCGCCGGTGGAGTAGGTAGAGTGAAGGTATGGCGATGGCGGAGCTGACGGCTGCCCCCTCGAGCGCGCCACGGAACATGGCGGAGTCGAGAGACTTCCATTGCTCGTCGGTGATGTCAACTTTCATGACGAGGTGAGTGCTGACTAGGACTTTGGACGAGCGTGCCAGGAAGCCCTTGCCTTTTATAAACACTGTCTGGATCGGGCTTGTTCGGATATGTGACCTCTGCCTCCGGGGTATTCCGGGTCAAAATACGGGCGCCTCGCTGAGTCGCTGACAAAGTCTCATCACATGATCGGCTGGCCGTTCCGAAGAACTTGTCAGCCATGCTTCGAAAGCAACCCCAAGTGTGATACCACAGCCCTCTGGGCCCACAAGTACCGTCTGGACCTCAATTTATGGGTCAATCTCGCTAAAGAAAGAGAAGGATAAGCTGGACCGCAGGGCGAATGCAGCTCCGAGGACCGTGACGAACTCCTGGTGTTAATAATCTACCCACGCCACAATGTAGCCACGCCACTACAAATCGGAGTCCGGACCGGGACTGGTGTTTCCCCCCAAACCTGTCCCGAACATTAACTGCCCGCGGCCCGGGCCTGTATCACCTTATGTGTTCCTATACCCTATACCGCGAGAAGATCCAGAACCTTCAGCTCCACACATACCTGATCGAACAGAAGAGTGAGTCAGCAAGGAAATTATTCCTGACCATGTGTTTAGAGTCTAGACGGTCCATCATGTATATTGTGTAGGACTACCCTCACGCTACATGCGGCAAAGTCATTCGACTTGTCGTTCGGGAGTCTAACCCTCCTCCATTTGTAGCAGCGAAGCAGCACTTTATTAAGTAATTGGTCGCGCGACTTGACATTACGGTCGCGTCGTTGGTCACCGTCTTCGACAGTAGACAGTGAAGACTTCTATATCTTCTGCTTGCTGCCATCATCATCATCTCGAGTAGGTGGTTGGCAAGTAATGGTAACTTGTTCATATTGTTTGTTGCGCTGTTAGAATGAGCATCGTGGCGCCGCTGCCAGTGCTATTCTCCGACACTCCATTCAAGTTCTTCAAGCCGTCTTGAATATGCATGAACACGTCAGAAACGTACAAGTCATGCTTGGTGTTGTCGACCTCTGAAAAGCACCTAGTAGTTCTCACCTGCAATTTATGAAAATTACCTCAAGAACGTGGGCAATGTCATATAATATTGTATGTATGTACTAACCGACTCATTGGCGCTCGCTTGTATAAAAGCCGTTTTTGAAGACTCTGGTTCGTTTCATTCACTACTAGCTTTGGTTCGATTTTCATCTTTCTTTACACTCCTTCACTCTCCTTGCAATTGTTTCAGCACGATGAGATCGTTTGGCCTCGCCGCTCCTTTGCTTCTGGCACTGACTGCATCCGCTCGTACGCCGCACAGACGTAGCCTGAACACGGATACTTGCGCAAACCTCCGTACGCATCTTGTGTTCCAGGACGTTTTGATTGGTGGTATGTTAGTTCCTTCCTTCACATGCCCAGTCTCAACCTGTTGTAGGCAAACCATATGACGCTGGCCTCATGCACCTGGGTCTCTGTGTCTCGCAAGTTCCCGTCGTCGTCAATCACTACAGCGTCACACAGGATGCTGCCAAGGTTGTTGGCGAGGACAAGGTTCAATCCGTTGTCACCAGCATGGCAAGTTCGATGTGTCCTCGTACCATTACACTGCATACTTACCCACTCCCTTGACAGATTAAGACGGTGGGTATGCAGTGCTTCTACCCGCCGCACGCAAGGTCCTCAGTCACCGATGGTGACGAGTGCGGCTTTGTGTGCACTGATGGCTTCTTGGCCATGCCGCCGTCCGACCCAACATCGTGCACATGTCCTTCTCACTTGAAGGAGTGCAACGGTAAATGTGGCCACTTCCACTCTGACTGCACGACTTGGACATCACCGCCTCCTTCGCGCCGGCAACATAATTCAAAGTGCGCCACGGACTTGACGATGTGTGGCGTACCCGATGCAACATGGAGTCAGGCATACAAGTGCACTGATGTGACGTCTGACTCGTACTCGTGTACGTGTTCAGATTGCTCAACCCGAGTGAACACGTCTTTGATTGCGTGACTTTTTACAGGCGGAGGCTGCGTCAAAGCTTCACCTTTTGGTAGTACCTCTACTGGCGGAGTCAACTGCCACAAACTTCCCAACGTCGATGAAGTTTCCTGCAACGCCGGCAAGTGTATTGTTCATACTTGCAAGACTGGCTTCACTGTCATGGCGTCCAATGACGGATGTGTCGCGGATCCACATGCAAAGATTGCTCGCGATGTCCCTGTTCCGAGTCCTTGGGTCAAAACATCCTCAAGTGGTTCTCAATGAGCTTACTATAGGTTTGTCATGTTCAAGGACTAAGGCACGAACACCACTGTCGGGAAGGTGGAGAAGGTAGGAACTCTTGTTCCTTGCCACATGAAGGACTGTTAAGGGTAGTATTTTTGGGAGGAGTCGCTGAAGTGGAGTGGTGCATCTGCTTTCTATTACCAAACTTTTAATCACTCTCTATACAATTTTCACATAATTATAATTGCTTTCCGTTTTTCTTTCCTAAGCGGATGCGCGTGACAGGCACGCAGACGGAGAAGTCACGTCATAATACGGTCCAGACTGGTCTGATCACTCGGCGTCGACTGGTATCCAATTGCAGACCTGTTCGTGTGGATCACTACTGCACCTACGTCATACGAGTGGATATCATTGCGTCATGCCACTATGGTACACGATATAAACGGGTCGTTCACTGATCCTGTCGCACATGACCAAAGTCCATTTTTCCACCATCGATACCGTAAATACCAAGCTCAAAATGACAGAAACCGACCCAGCCCTGCCTCCACAGCGACACGCGGGAGCTGCTAGCATCGGTCCCAACTATCCAACAGGTCCGGTAAGCTCATGGATCGTGTGCAGCTCTTTCTCGCAGTCCGATGCTGACAGGACGCTCATTCAAGAGCCTTGGAACCAAGATTGAGGGCGCAATGGAGGAAATCAAGGGCAAGATTATGGGGAAACCGGAGGTTGCTGAGCATGGCCGTGAACTCAGGACAGGCGAGTTAACGCGCAAGGAATGGGAGCAGGTAAGTCTTGTTGGTTTGCTGGCCTGAAAGGATATTGTAGACTGATTAATGCTTTAGGATAATGCCACGGACCCTTTGCCAGTGCCAGTGAAAGCATCTCAGAAGAATTAGAGCGAAGGGGAATGAACTGTCGCTGCCGGAAACCCATCGGATGTTGTGCGGAAATGCTCGCAAGCGCACTGGAGTTTACTACATAATGGCATGGACCCTGTTTGTTCTCGGAAATGTTACAGCAGCGTACAGATAATTCATGCATTTTCTGGACGAACATGCACATATGCACTAGCCAATCTCTTCGGGTCACGTAGTTGAATTTCACTTGGGGTACGATTTGGAAGGGAAGGGCACGTCGGGGTTGAGAAGCATGCGCTGTTGTACTTTGGCTCGGTGACGCATGCTTGTTCTTTCATGCTGGGTTTGCATCCATTCAAAATCATTTAGAGTTACAAGAGATACAGGATGAAGACAAGGTTACGTGCACGTCATGATTTCGAGTTTCCTGAGTTCACATCAATCACGCTGCTGTGGGTGTGTGCTCCGTACCCCTGCTGGCCACCCACGTCTCAGGTCCCTGATGTCCACCAACCACGTCAGGACGGGCACGACACTGTACTTTCTCAATGTACTGACCTTCCTATTCTTGATTTTTAGGTACGTGACGCGCCTCGTGTACCACTCGCCCGCGGTCTGGCCTTTATTAAAGTTGTGATCGGGACTTTTTTGTACAGCTTCCGCGATCAAAGAACTGTCTTCCGTGAATGCGCGAAGCACCCTCGAGTTGCCCGGACGAGTGAAGAACCCGAGAGACCAACGTTCATGCTTGCCTTGATCGCCGGGTGCCCGCACCACGCGATGCATGTTGGACTGAAGGATACCTCCACTGAAGATCGCGAGGGCGTCGCCGATGTTGCAGATTGCGTGGCCGGGAAGAGGCTGTATACGTTTATCGTCGTATGTGAGTATCTCCCTGAGACTTGTGCTTCCAACAAAGCATACCTTGACGTAGGACCATTCTGTCTGGCCAGGAGGCATGACTTGCAACCCGCCGAGCCTGTTGTGCAAAAAGGTCTGACGAGATTCCGACAATGAATATCACGTATCCGATGATCAACGGCAATTTTGACTCACGATAGAACCAAAGTCAGTGTGTGCGCCCAGCGTCGGCTTATCTGAGACCGCCTGTTCGGGCGTCGGTTGAATCCTGATCATGTGAACTGCGCTGAAGCTGAGCTCCTCATCCGAGTGCAGTCGCTCGAGCGTGCCCTCGGGCAAACCCAGCCTGTCGTTGAAGATGCGAATCATTGTGTTATTGACTTCCAGCGACTTGCGGACGAAGGGGCGCAAGACAGTCGGCATCGCAGCCGTCGACGGAGCTGGGTGCGTTACGTGTACGACCTCCGGAAATGCGAGCACATCGTCCTTGGAGACATTGAAGGACTCTGCGGAGTCCAGATTACTAACTCGCAAACAATCCCTGCGTCAGACGAACAACGCCGCTGCGAGAATGCAGACACGATGGGACCCACCCGGTAGCATCCACCGCGTTCATGCCAGCTTTCCTGTATCTGAAACGAGCCGGTCGGTCGGTCACCGGAGATC
>JBBPNI010000401.1:0-23879 GCA_038091135.1 Leccinum fibrillosum | reverse complement strand
AACTAAGCATGCCAAGGCACACTAACCAGACATAACCAGGCATGACCCCCTAACCAGACACTAACAAAGCTTGTCCAGGCACACTAACCAGAACTAACAAAGCAGGATCCTAACCAGGCAATAACCAAGCACTAACCAGACACTAACTAAGAAACTGATCCGCAACTTTGTACCGTGGGAATTACGCGCTTAGCGGTGGCTGTATCGGAGGTAGTGTGGACGATTACCTTTCATATGAGCCATGGATCACATGATTCTGATCACAGGCAGCCGAGATATAACCGATTTTGTGTCAGATGTCATTTTCGAAGAAATTGTCATTGAGAGTTTGTGGCTATCACATCTAAACCCGGCAGATCCACACTTCGAGTCCACTACCAAATATGTAGCATGGATCGATGGCTTCCATCTGAGCCAGTATTTGCGCGATTCTGATCACAGGCAGCCGAGATATAACCAATTTCGACCTGTATGTCGATAAAACATAAATTGACCTCTATGAAGTTAAAAAGCGGTGGGAAAAATCAGGAAAAATCAGACATCATGGAAGTCAATCATGGGAAGATCCTTTCAGTATGGGTAGGCGACAATATTTTGTTACTCCAGGTTAGGAAGTAAAACAATGTTAGTCTTGGTTAGGAATATTGGCAAAGCCAGAGTTAGATGTAAGTGAGCAATTAGCAGTGGGAAAAATGAGAAAAAATGGGTGATCATGGATGTCAATCATGGGAATGTTTTCTTAGTCTGGGTTAGGAGGTAAAGATTTGGTTAGTCCTGGTTAGGAGGCAAATCAATGTTAGGCTGGGTTAGGGATATCGGCGTTAGTATCAGGCAGGCAAATCAGAAGTTAGTCCTGGTTAGGAGACAACATAATGTTAGGCTGGGTTAGGGATATCGGCGTTAGTATCAGGCAAATCAATACTTAGGCAACATAATGTTAGGCTGGGTTAGGGATATCGGCGTTAGTATCAGGCAAATCAATACTTAGTCTGGGTTAGGAGGCAACACAATGTTAGGCTGGGTTAGGAATATTGACAAAGACATTGGTTAGTCCAGGTTAGGATTCCTGCTTTGTTAGTTCTGGTTAGTGTGCCTGGTTATTATGTCAGTGGCTGTGTACATCTGTCAAACTCTGTCACTATCTGTCACTATCTGTCACACTCTGTCACTCTGTCAAACTCTATCACTCTGTCACTCTGTCACCCTGTCAGACTCTGTCAACACTGTCAGTCACTGTCACTTTCTGTCACTGTCTGTCACTTTCTGTCATTTTCTGTCACTCTGTCGGCAAAATGCTAGTTTGCTGATGTAAACCGGAACATGCGTGTCGGCCGCAGCTCAGAGCTCAGCGCTCAGCCGTCCAAGTCAATGGTATATGCTCCAAAGGACCCACTCAGAATAACCCTAGTACCAAGCTTTCCTCTCCGTTTGCCACCACCTCTTTCAGGATCTCCCGCGCATCTCTCGCTGGGCGCGAGATCACAGGCCGCTCGTTCGCCGCGCTTTCCTTCACCTTGAGCGCCATGCTGCCAGTGTGCAATGCCCCTTGTTGCCCGAACAGCATCTCTTCGGGTTGCACACCATCAGGTTGCAGATACGATGCCAACACCGATGGAGGTGTTCCAGAAACAACATAGGTACTAATAAAATGTGAAATGACTACTGCCACAAATTCCAGAGAGACAAATTTACTTACCTGACGACCGACTTGAGCGAGTCAAAGGTTGCCATGTGATTCAGCACCTCCAACATGGTCGGCCGCTGAGTTGGGTCAGCGTTCATCAACTCTTTCGAGATATCCATGACAAATGTCATGTGCGTGGATGCTGGCAGAGACAACAGAGCGCTTTCAGTGTCTTGCCACAAGACCACAAGTCAGCCCGAATGGGATAGTAGGCATCTCCGCTCCTGACTTCAGGTGCCATAAATCCCTCCGTACCAACTAGCTACACTGTGAGATTTGCATTCCGGAACTTTGACGAACATTGAAACACTATAGTCAATGATTGAAAGGCGACCACCATCTGGTGGAATGAGCACATTTGATGGCTTGATATCTCGGTGGGCAACACCATGCCTGTGCATAAATGCGACCCCCTCAACAAGTTGTGTGGCAGCGGACCATACATTTTCGTTGGGTCGAAGGAGTGCTGTCAAAGGAGCACCACCTGATGGGGTGTGGATGGCAAACCCTCCCGAACTGCGTATCCAAACATGGACATCAGTGATCGTGTGGTTATCAGGGGAGTTAATTCTTGCTAGATACTCCAAAACTTCCACTTCTTGTGCGCTGTCCGTAAGCTTGATGAACCTGCGGTCAAGGCGATTGGATTTGTGAGACATCATTATTACATGTTTGTACTAAGGTGGTAACAAGAGTGAAAAATCAATGGAACGTAACAAACTACGCACGTCAAAGAGTACCACGTCAATTTCGTATCTCATGGCATTTAGGCGTGCGACGATCTCGGAGTCTTCGATAAATGGAGTGCCCGCACCGCGCTCGTAAAGATCTTCTGGCACAGCATGAAGAGTGGGGGTCCGTTGCGTCGTAGTTTTCTGGTGCGAAGTCAAAGCGGAGGATCACGAACCGCTGCATTGACTACTATGAGGCTATCCCTCTTTGCGTCATCCAGATTCGACGCCATCTCTTCCATTCTCGCCCTGAGGTTGAACATTTCCTTCAGGAAGTCCACTCGTCGTTCAGCTTGGAGAAGATCATATTGAGTTTCCGCAATCGAGACCTGTGATATGTGTTATTCTTTTCTTCGCACGAGATAACCATGCAAACAAACCTGGCCCTCCTCGTTCGTCTGCATGACGATATAACGCGATGCCGTCAATTCATGTGTGAGATATACGGCGGTGATGAAAAATGGCTTGTTTCCGATGTGTGACTTCTCTAGATAATACCCGACGCGCGCGATGGCAGTGGCTTGAAGAAGCATGCGCCATCGGTCATCTTCAGCTGGTTCAGAAGCGACTTCGCATAGCATGAATGATAAAAAGCGCTGCGCAAAGACACCGAAATCGCTCCGCGGATTGTACTTTACCCAAACGGATTGTTCCCCGTGCGTACTCAAAAAGATAGGGAATGTCCATTGCATCTCCCTGTGTGAAAACATGAGAAACAATGTCCTAGAGATGGAGCCCACGTACTGTTTGAACTTTATCCGGGAGTCCGGTGACCGGTAGAACGGAGGCATGAAAAAATGGGACGACAGATAGCTCCCCTTGAACGCGGACGAGGGGTCGTTGGAAACCCCCCACACGTCTTCGCGAGAAACATGAAGGGCATAAAATGCGGCGCATTCACGAATAACTTCTGCCGTGTGCGGTTGCGCATTCGTCGGGGGCCAAAAATATCGATCGAAATGCTCAATTGATGATGCTAGCTGAAACAGAGCTTCTTCTTCGTTTTCAGAATTTGTCTGGTCGGGATACTCAGTAGCGTATGATAAGACTGGTCAGTACTCACAGGGCGAGGTCGTTTCAAGCCAATTCGATGGGGCTGATCATAATGGTGAGTAACATATGTTGAACGTAGTTAACACTTACGGGTCGAGGACGTCGTTCCGCCAATGACAACTCCACCTGCTGGATCATCTGGGCTTCCGTTCGGAGTTCGCCGTGGCCCAGGAATACGCCTCCTTTCAGGTTGTACTGAACGTCTTGTAACGACCACGATTTGATATCTGTCAAGATGATTTGCAGGTGGCTGAAGAGGACGCCATGCGATCTTTGTGACTCATTCGTAACTTGCCCTTCCTTGACGTTTCAGCGAACAGCGTGAGCGACAAGAAATGCATATACTCACCTTGCGGCAACTCGATAACCAAGCAGACATAATCAGAACAAAGAAACTTATGTTCGTCCACAAGGCTTTCGATCTTGTCCAACACCGAAACCTCAACCCAAGTGCTACGCGTGGCTAGACAAGTGTCTGCAACGAGTTTTGGGAACCCAGTAGCTAGGATTGGCCTGTCAAATTTGTAAAATTTGCATTCATTGATGCTGGGAACATTGGCGAAGATGTTTGCGGGCCCAAGGTTATCCTTGGCAAAATCTTGCAACAACTTGGCGAGTGGTTCTCGCGCGTCGACTGTTGGACTGAGAAAGATCTCATTCCCCAGTAAAATCCAGAGCTTGACTACGCACGTCAGCCAGTGCTCGCAAGAAGTTAGGAGCCCTACCGTCGTTGTTATCGATATCCATGGCAATGGCGGGGTAAAGATTCGGTCAGAGTAAGACTCGGACGCGTCGCGACCGCCGCACCGCCACACCACACCGAATTCGCTACACATATTGCGTTCCAAAGTTCCAGACATGGGATATCGGTTCGTTCTTGGTTTCGTCAAGCCTTACACAAATCGGCATGTAATATTCATTGGTGAGGGAATCTCAGATGCATGCGAGTATGAGAATACGGCATTTAGCCCTCGTGTTGCGAATACAATCACGGTGGTACAAAGAAAAGCAAAAGCAAAGAAACAAAAGAGGAAAACGTGTGTGGTGAAGAAAAGACAGAGAAGACATAGATATATAGGTTATTGTTGGTCTCGTGCTTCCGAGCGAAAACATCCTACCTCGCGAAAAACAGGCATGATAATAAGTGTAGTGAGTGATGATGACGATGATGATGATATGAGTTGTGTCGATTCCTGGGGTACCTGGTTGCATCTAGATGATTCAAGAACAGAAGAAAGAACAACAACCGAGACAGAGACAGTTGATGTGCGTCCAAGTCTTTCCAGCTCAACAAATTTGCGTGGAACAAAAAGCAGAGGTCGGGTGCGGGACGTCGTAGGAACCTCCATCCGCGCACGATGCAAGTTTCAGCAGGGGGATATACGCGGAGCCTCGATCGGCAGACACCAACGAGCGCATAGCGTGTTCACATGCCCTGTCTCTCCCGTATCTCGCGCTCGCGCTTTCGCCTCCGCTTCTCGTCTTCGTGTCGTTTCTCCTCCTCTAGCGCTATCTCGTCTTCGCGCTTCGCAAGCCGAGCACTGAACGTGGGTCGTTAGGGTAAGCGCGCAAGGAAACGGACCAGACGGATGTCAGACTCACCTTCGCATCTCTTCCTTCATCAAATCGTCCGCGTCCGCCTCCATGTCCTCGTCGTCACTAAACACGTCCCGCGCGACATACGAAGTCCGGTCCTTGCCAAACATTTTCCATATCTCAGAGCTCAGCGAGTTCCCGGGTTCAGACGCCCGTCGCTTCGGTGGAGGAGGTGAGAGCGAGAGCGAGGGAGAACGGGGTCGCTTCCTGGGAGGGACCCCTCCTCCCGATCGAAGAGGCGCACCACTCGATACGAAAGTAGACCCTGATTTGGTGGCGTGTGATTTCGAGACGGGGCTCCTGGAGCGCGAAGGCTTGGCGGCGGAAGAGAACTTTGGGATCATCGACGACGTCTTGGTACTCAGCGCAGATTTGGACTGCGAGGACGACTTTCCACCAGCCAGGTTCGACACCGTCTTGCCGTTGGCAGCCGGAGTCTGCAACTTGGCCGGCGGCTGCGACGCAGGCCCTGTGCATGACCATGATAGTTGGGTACCATAACCGATAGATGCGGGTCGAAAGCAGAAAAGAAACGACACTCACTCGTGCCCACCGGTCTCGGCGAATTCGCACTGGAGGAGGGCGAAGACATGCTGAGCCCCTCGCTGGACTGTGTAGCGGAAACGGATGCTGGGTCCTTCTTCTTGGCCGTGCCGAACCAGTCGTTGAAATCCCGCGCATCGTCTCCGTCGAGCGTCGTATTCTTCGCCTTCGCCCTGTCCTGTAGAATTTCGTCGATCGTCCTTGTGTCCCGCTTGACCACGTTGAGCTTGGTCAGCGTGTTGGGGAGTGCAGCGAGCCGGGCTTTCACCGACTGCGCAGAGGCCCCCGAGTCTGAGCCCCCCGCTGATGCTGGGGCATCGATGGCCCCACCCGGGAGTCGTCGACCGGCCTTGCCGAGAAACCCTGACGACGACCGCTTGAGCTGGTAGGTTCGGCGCATCTCCGCCTCCGTCCTCCGCTGACGTTTCTCTTCCCTCGTCAGCGCCATCGCAACCGACCCGTCGTCGACGTCGTTATCCACCAGGTCTCCTGCCAGCCGTCGTCTCCTCATTTCCTCCTTGAGCCCGGACTGCGACGTTGGCCATTTCGGCCCCTGCTGCTTGGCCTTTTTAGGGCCATACAACAGCACATTTCGCGCCTCCTCTTCGCGCCGCGTCTGTTCGGCAACTCGTCGTGCCTCCTCCGTGGCCCGCTTGGCCTCCTGCTCTTGTTGTCGCTTCTCTTCCTCGAAGCGCCTCTGACGGAGCTTGGCTTCTTCCTCGCGGGCCTTGCGCTCTAGTTCTTCTTGTTTCTTGCGTTTGAGTGCTTCGTTGCGTTGACGCTGCTCGAGTGCGGTCTGGACGGCGCCTTGGGCTTCCTTTGTCTGTGAGGCGCTAAGCGCCATGAGAGCGGCGAACCCCGACATGATGCCCAAGACAAGAGATGCAGAACAAGGAGGAGAGGGTGTGGTGGAGTAAGTGAATGAAAGATGAAGCGAAGAAGAATAAGTATAAGAGTAGTAGTTGTTGGCCACCACCACTGCTGGCACTGCGGACCCACTCGAGCGACTCGCAGGCGGCAGTGCCGCCACTTGCCCGATTTGTCACAAATGTGGCTGTGTTCTAACTACAATTCATATCTCCAAGAAATCCACCTCATCCTCCACAAGTTTATCTAGGAATTGGAAGAACGACGCCCCAGGAAATCCAACGACGTTGTTATAGTCACCGTCGATTTTTTGAACGAGAATGCTCCCAAGACCCTGAGGTATGATTTAGTGCGAGGGCTGTCAAGGATGCGAGGACGAGCGCCTGCCTTACCTGTATCGCAAAACCACCTGCCCTGTCGAACCCTTCCCCGTTTTCGACATAAGCTTTGAGAATGTGGAGAGGATTGTCCGCAAAATGGACCAACGTCCTCTCGCCTATCTCCCTGTCACATGATTGGTAGTGAACGGCAACGAAAGCCGAAGAGCGAAGAAGAGTGGTTCACCTTGTCACATAACCCGGTGCTGTGAGAACCGGGTACACTACACACCCGAGGGAGAGGAGAGATAAAGAAACACCGCTCGGGAAACGAAAACATGCTCACCCAACGACACCCCCGTAACGACTTCACATGCGTTCCCATTCAAGTCTTGCAACATGCGCAGATGGTCCGCCTTGGATATGGGCTTCTCCAACACTTCCTGTCGTGTACCCGTCTCCATTTCGAGCGTCGTCGACGGCAGAGCGTGCGTCAACACCACCGTATCCGCTGTTATCTTTGGTCAAAGGAAAGAGGAGCACAAAACGAGATTTAAACTCACCGCCAATGACGAGATCCGGAGGATCATCTGGGTTCTCGGTCTATGATGATGTCACCGTGCGCATGTCGTCCACGGTCGTCTCTCTCTCTCTCGTGTCTGGATTGATTCATACTCACAACAAGTCGCTCGTATACCTCTACCGCCTTGTGTACCGCAGTCGCCACCGGATACTCGTGGATCTGCTCGAACGAGGACATGGGCAAGTTTTCGGCGAACGTTGAGGGAACGATCTCAGGTGCGAGACCCTTTATTGAACGTCACGGTGGGGGGCAGTGAACGTTGGGTGGCCATGCTTACGAGCGTTTGAAGGATATCCCTCCGTCGTGGGCTAGTAGATGCGAGCACAACACGCTTACCTCGAAGTTTCTTTATTCCTGGCGTTTCCAGGGCATGCGGAAGGACAGAGTTATGGGGTGCCATTGCCTGACCGCAGTGAAAGTTTAAAAGTAAAAGAGGTGAGTTGCACAGCCACCAGTGCCAAGTACATCTCCTCGATCGAGAGAACCTCCTAGAACGCTGCGTCGACATTTCGACCGTTTACTGACATCCAGTCCTTAACGGCACTCGACCTGGTAAATGAATCCCGAAGCAGACGCGCACTCTGTTCCACGCAGTAATTGGGACTCGGAGCTAACGCACTAGCCACATCAAAGCCTTATCTAGGAGTACTTATGCTTTACCACTGTTGGGACTTAACCAACCACAACACCAAGCTCAAATGGAGACTCGCAACGAAATGCAAGTAGAATGAGAATATCAAGACTAGAGAGCATACAAAGCGATCTACATACTATATATACTAAATGAGAATGCATACGTAAATATCCTTCGAGAATGATCTACAGGGTTCTACGGCCTTCTATGGCACGTGATCTGTGATCTGGAATGTTCTACGGTATTCTACAGCATTCTATGCTATAGGGTATGGCGTCATCGATGTCAAGGGTTACGGCCTTGCTTACTAAACTAATCATTAAGTATGACGTAGCGTTGTAAAGGGTTATTACCGCAGTCATGACGTGTGTATGACGAAGGGATCTAGAAGGGTCTAGAGGTATGCTGGATTGACGTTCTGAGTCGAATCATGACAACCACGCTGTCTGTAACTCGTGCTGGTCCTTCATAGGGAAATAGGGAGAAATTTTTCCTGGAGCTGATACGACACACACCGAACGACCCTGTGGGACCTGCCAGTCTGGAAGGGAAAAGGACCTCAGCCAATTTTTTTTACCAATTCCTTGCGGACGATATGCAAATGCCGTACCTCCGAGTTGGGAGACATCTCAAATCTGCCATCCAAATAAGCTACATGCACGCGCTTTACGCTTCTTGGCGGTAACTTCATAATGTTGATCGTCACGCCTTCGCAGTAGTGTTACCATTGCACGGTCGATTGGCTCAACGGGAATGATCGATTGTGCTATCCAACTCTTCTACGGTGGTGTTGAGGACTAGGGAGAGCACTGGAGCAATGGAATGGACGTATGGCGAATGCATGATTTATGGTTCAGTGATCCGTGATGTACAGGGAGAACGGCGAAAGGGAAACATCGAGGTAAGTATAGACATTAGTACGTCATCCCCCCAAACGCAAGTAGATAGCTTTTGCCATGCCTCAACTCACATGATCTCTGATTTGCCAACACTCAGATATACGACAGGTGTTGTATAGCGAATGGATGGCATGATATGACTATTGAAATTGGGGATCACGACACACGATCGAAAATGGTCGTGGCAGGTCAATGTACTCGCCTATCCCCATGTTCTACTTTTGCGCACTCACTTGAGACGATGCATATATCCGCTGCTACTGGCAGCGCATGGTATCCTGGAAATGGACGTGCCTAACAGCTCGTTGTGGGTCAGCAGTAATTTGGTTTTGTGCGTGGGTCTGACCTCTGGGTTCGCGTAGCCCATGCCTCACAGACGCACAAAAAAGGACATACATGCGTCTCTTCCAACTAGACGCCGTACTCTGAATTGGTCGCGCGAATTAGACTGACGGATAAAAATCGATGTATACGGAAATAATTCGCCATATTTCGTGTCGTCCTACTACTCACATCAATCCCTTTCCTTGTCCTTGCTATTAGGATCAATGCGGAGACCAGCCAACGTGCCCTAGATACCTGATTTGCTTAAGGACTTTGCGAATCAGATGTATAGAGCTTTTGAGCCGAGAAGGTACGTACGCAAGTTCATCGTCGGAATCTCGAGATGCACCTTGTAAACCTCGTATGGTATGTACAGTCCCTAGGATGGTTCAGTGTGTGAGTGTGCTGTCTCGGTGATGCGAGAGGACGAGAGACAAGTTTGCGCAATTTGAGAAAATGGATCTTCTGACTCGCATTCGAGTTTGGGGCATTGGGGCCAGGCAGATGCACGCCTGCGCCGTCCGACTCGCAGATGGTGATGTCCTCGTCATCTGTACCAAACGTGTTGTTTTCGGGAGCGCAAAATGCAGCACACTTTGAACAGGTGTGAGCGTCGTTCAATATGGGTTAACTTGAAGTAACATGGCGACTCACATGATCTTGATCTCGTCTCCGCCAAATAGGTGCATGTTCTCGACGCTATCTCCCTAGATTTCGCATGCTCTCTTCCGAACAGACTATTGAATCTGGCTGAGGAACGAACGTTGATGTCATGGGTGAATTCTCCATGGCCTGTAAGGTCGATCGGGTCACACCTCGCCATCCAAAATTTGTGTCAAAAATTCACCTACATTGTACAACAGGTCTGCATCACGGTTCACTGAGCCTCCCGGACGTGTTCGCACCGATCCCTGGATCTTTTCCAGAACTTTTTCTTCGTCGCCTGCTTTCGGACGCGAATATTTTGTTTACTGATTTCTATGCTGGGAGTGACCGAGTGACTAAATTACATCAGCTATGCGTTAGCAACTCAGGGGCTCCTTGCTCTTGAGTCTCCCACTAGGTGACCTTTCGGCCGCTAAGGACAATCAAAAAAAATTTAACGCTCGGCGATTGGTGTTGAAGTTGAAAACTGGTGAGTTATCATTCAAACGAAGTAATTCTCCAAGAAATCGCTAATGCCACGCATACTATAATGTCTCACTTGTATCTTTCGTTCTCAACTTGAAATATCGGACCTCTTCGTGTCAAAACTAGCTTCCTGACTGTGTGCGACATTCTACCTTCTTCCTCTCTGAAAACAGTGCATAAAACTCATGGAAAACATGGCCATGGCCCGCGCGAATGACAAGTTGGATGCTCCAATCACGGTGCAGCACCTTCCTTGCCATGATGTCAAACAGAATTCTCGCAATCTCATATTTCGCCTTCCAAACGAGATACTTACGACCATCTTTATTCAAAACGCTCGCGACTCTTATACTTCCTTCATCGACCAGGTATACGACCCTTCCCTTCCCCTTGCGCCTAGTTGGGTCAATGTTTCGTATGTCTGTCGCTTCTGGCGGGATGTGGCCCTCAATTGCCCGGCTCTTTGGAACCACATCCCAATGGTATCGCAGAGATGGACGCAAGAGCTATTAGCTAGGTCGAAGAAGTCCCCGTTCAAGATCTGCCTGAAGTGGCGTGACTTTGGGGATAGTCCATCCCGCGTCTTTCACATTGCGGAGCAGGCGATGAACCATTCAGAACGCATCCAGGAGTTCCGCCTTCACCTCAATCTCTTAGAGGAAGAAGGCTACACAACCTTGTTAGTCGACCCCCATCGTTTTGATCACTTTCCTAAATTGTTCCTCTCGCGTTCTCCGTTGCTGGAGCATTTGGAAATATCAATATTCGACCCCTATTCCGAGTTGTCAGAGGAGGCGCCTCTGATTCTTTTCGAGGGGGACGTTCCCTCCCTCCGTACGCTGAGGTTGAAGGGGTGTCCGTTGCCTTGGCATCCACTTGGACTGGATGGCTTGACAACCCTCCGAGTGACCTCTGTTCCTCCTCACCTCTACTTGGACATGGTGCAGTTTCTCGCCGTACTGCGTCGGATGCCACACCTCGTACATATCTGTCTCGAAGACGCCCTCCTTAGCGCCAATGACTTTCTATCAAGTGGAGAAGTCAATGGTACCCCAGAGATCAACCTATCTCGTCTCTCTGAACTTTGGATCAAGGCACCACTCTCGACGGTTATCGGATTTTTGTCTTGCGTAAACGTCCCAACGAGAGCAAGAGTCGGGCTGCAATGCGAACCTGAAGAGAACCGCGACCATACCTTAATGTATTATCCTCAGCTGTCATCTCTTCTCACGCAAAGAATCATCACATCCGATGACTCGAATCTGACATATCGCTCACTGGTCATCAATAGCACGTTCACTGTCTCACGTCGAGACTCGTTGATGCTCCATTTTAGTGAATCGGAACGTGAACAATGTGTTCTCTCTCAGAGTTCCACGACATGGGTCCATAGCATTCTTCTTTATGTCGAATTTTTCTACAAGGGCCCACTACTCCGCCGCACTCAAGACGATCAACACATCTTGGGAGATATCTTTGGTACCATTCCCTTGAGAGATGTTCGCAGTGTTCAAATCCTCAAAAATCTACATTCGGTGGAACTTTGGAGAAAGATGTCGAGGTGGCTTCCGAATCTACGGCACATCAAACTGGGTCAGACCTCCTTGCCCGAAATCACTTATCTTCTCAGTCTCCCTTCTCCCCATGACCCGGAAAACCGGAGTTGGGACGTTCGTGGAGATCAAAAATGGATATTTCTGCCGCAATTGGAGGAATTGGAGTTGTACCACCACTGCGAGTTGATGGTGCCAGACTGGGAATACGAAGCGAATCCCACTCTGCCCCCTCTACTCCAATCTCTGTGTGACGCCGTTTCGACTCGCAGAGAGACCCGATGTAGACTCATCGTCACCGCATGTCGTATCGACACTGTCAAAGGAAAGACAGTTCTGGACGTGTCAGGGCGGTGGGAAAATGATCAATTCAAGGTCACCTCAAAATATGAATTTAGGGAGAGGTCAGGTAAGTGACTATAGTACTTGCTCGACATTATTTCGTTGCTAATAGGTACTGATATATAATAGGTAAGACTCGGAGGATCCCCATTTAGTTCTTGATCGTCCTCATTATCGTCAGATAGAGCAAAGGCTATCATGGCCCGATCAGGAGCACACCAAACCTGAGGATCGCACGGAAGTCGATGATGAAAGGTAGACCTCGTCGTAATTGTATCCTTTCATAGCAGAATGACTGACGTCCAGACTCCACAGCATCCCGGATCGTCGGGCGTCGCTGGCGGGTGAGTGGACCGAGTGAGGTCGTCCGGGTCAGGGGTGAGCTGGATGTGCAGGGAATGGCGAGCGAAGACGACTAGATCTGTTTTGAATATTGTCACGTGTGGTCGACTTGGATTCAGAAATGCATAACTCAAGTATTTTCGAGCTCAGGCGCGATGATACTGTGTGATAGGTGTGGATAGGGCACCATGTGCTGTGATTGGAGTGTTGTGAGGAAGTCCTGCGGTGTGACAGGCCTTCATAGGTGGGTCGGGCGCAGCCCAGCCCGAGCCTGGGATCTCGGACCGGCTGACCGGTGTTAGGGTAACAGGACGAGGCTGAATTGTGAACGTTCCGACTATGTAGGAGTACAGAGAGACAATCTCAGGTGAGGATTCCACAGGAAAACGAAAACAGGGTGAAAGGATGGGTACCGTTATCGAAAAGGTGAGACAGACAGGGAGACATTGGGGAGACAAGTGCGTCGACGTCGAAGAGGCGGCGAGACTCGGAGTCTTCGACGTCGGAGCCCGAAAACCCACTTCCGGTGGACGTCGATCCCTGTCGCCGGAAGTCCCCGAAGTCCTAGCCCGAGCCTTACACCATACTAATTTACAGAGTGCAACCCGGCACGAATGCTCTCATCGATGCCTTCAATGATCGATCTCGAACTCATGCAGTACTACTTATCTCTTGATTATCCCAACGCCACTAGCCTCGGTGTTTCGGCGGCGAAGAAGCAGCTCTCTACGTTGATTCGGTAATAAGGTGCCTAGACTTTGAACTTCCAGGCTTTCGCACGTTATCTATCCTCGGGATTTCATCCATACTAGCAGTAGTGCCTCAGGTGAGCCGTGTCCATGAAAAGGGACGTTGCTGCTGTCTCCGACGTTGAAATCCATTATCAAAAAGTTATTTTGAACTTGAAACGATGCCCAGAACGACTTTACCGCCTTTCCCGAACAACGTCCGTACCCACCCGTTGTTGGTCATCGACTTTGACCTTCTCAAAGCCGGCGACCCTTCCGAGATTGACCGTCTCTGGCAGGCCGCGACATCCATCGGGTTCTGGTAGTAAGTAGCGAAACTAACTACCCGGGACAGGTGCATGACGATGTCTTGATCATTTTTTATTAGCCTCAAGAACCATGGCACAGATAAGGAAGTCGACGGCATGTTCGACGTTGGTGCCGAGGTCATGATCCTCCCTCTCGAAGAGAAGATGAACTTTGAGCAAACCGACGGAGGGCCGTGGTTTGGGTTCGTATATCGTCATCCATGTAACCTTGATCTCACGTCAAGTGCTGACCGGTGACCGACCGACTGACTCGTTTCAGATATAGGAAAGCAGGCACGTATGCGGTGGATGCTACCGCGTGAGTCCTATCGTCTGCATCTGTTGTTTTCCTGACGCAGGGATTGTTTCTGAGTTAGCAAGGCAGACTCCGCAGAGTACTTCAGTGTCTCCAAGGACGATGCGCTCGCATTTCCGGAGGTCGTGCAGGCAACGTACCCAGCTCCGTTGATGGCTGCGATTCCGACTGTCTTGCGCCCGTTCGTCTGCAAGTCGCTGGAAGTCAATAACACAATCATTCGCATCTTCAACGACAGGCTGGGTTTGCCAGAGGGCACGCTCGAGCGACTGCACTCGAATGAAGAGCTCAGCTTCAGCGCAGCTAACGTGATCAGGATGCAACCGAGGCCCGAACAAGCGGTCGCAGACAAGCCGATGTTGGTCGCACACACTGACTTTGGCTCATTAGTGAGCCGAAATTGCCCTTGATCATGATACGGATACGTGATATCCATCTTCGGAATCCCGTCAGTCCGTTTTGCACAACAGGCTCGGCGGGTTGCAGGTCATGCCTCCTGGCCACACAGAGTGGTCCTATGTCAAGGTATGCGTTGTCTGAAGCAGAATTTTCCAGGAGATACTCACATGCGACGCTAAATGCATCAAGCCTCTTCCCGGCCACGCGATCTGCAATATCGGCGACGCCCTCACCATCTTCAGTGGAGGTATCCTTCATTCCAACATTCATCGCGTGGTGCGGGCACCCGGTGATCAAGGCGAGCTAGACCGTTTTTCTATCGTGTTCTTCAATCGTCCAGGCAATTCGAGGTTGCTTCGCCCGCTCTTAGAAGACAGTCCTTTGATCGCGGATGCTGTCCAAAAACACCCCGATCATAACTTCAATACGGGCCAGACTGCGGAGGAGTGGTTCACTGGGCACGTCAAGTACCTGAAAATCAAGAATTGGAAGGTCAGTACATCGAGAAAGTACAGTGTCGTGCGCGTCCCGGGCCTGACATGGTTGGTGATCGTCAGGGACCTGAGACGTGGAAGGCGTCCTGCATGGTTACGGAGCACACCCTCATAACATGATTGATGTGGACTGAAACTTGAAATTATGACTTGCACATAACCTGTATTTCTAGTGACTCTAAATGTGCCCATTGTCTGCTCACCAGCGCGAAAAACAAGTGAATCGATCGACTCGAGCGATATTCTCTACGCGTTAGGCTCTAGAATACGCACGAGAAAATTTGAATGACTTCCAGGGAGTCTCTGGGAACTGGAGCGATCCTGGTTCGCGTCTGCGCCCGTCCAAAAACCGAGTCTCATAAACGACTGGGAGCGCGAATAGTATCTCGAAAGCTATTTCGACACGCCATTCGCACGCGCTTGACCAGGATGAACCCATTCTACCCTTGGGGGAAAATCGGACAAGCCTCCTGAGGAGCGCATTCTTGTGGCTGCGAATAACCCGAGTCGCTCGCCCGACACACCGACGTCCCCGAGAATGAAGACATGAAGCTCCAGTCGTTCGACGCCGCACACTGCAACGGAACTTGTCGCTTCCTCTTACACGTCCGAATCGGTGAATAGGAATCCAAGGCGGGGGGGTTCACTTCATGCAACTTGCTTGTGATGCTCGTTCGACGACCAGGTCGTGCCCAGCGTGGAGCGTGGGGAAAAGCGGAGTAACTCCGTATGGCCATTCTCCGCGCATTACGATACGAACGTGCTTGACCAGAAGACTCTCCCGATTCATGGCTGGTCGTCAACCTGTAAATTTTCTCAAAGTGGGTTGTTACCACCGAGGAGCATCGTCGTGTCGCTGGATTTTTATACCTCAGGACCGTCACGACGGGGTCGCGAAAACTCAAACTGGACCGCAGGAGCCTGAGGACGCTCCGTTCATCGTTGGAAGGGCAAGAGTCAATCCCAAAAATATGTCCTGTCTGGAATCCAAGTTCGCTTGACTACGATATTTCCTGCAAGAGACGGCGTTATCTATCTCATTCAACTCGCAATTGCTGAAGGTGGCAGAGTCAGACACTTCGGAACATCTCGTACACTTCTCGTCCAATATTTTCGACATAGATGCACTTGCTGATTTCGATTCGATGACTGGTCCGGGATACAGATACATTCATCTCCTTACCGATGCTTCCCACCTGTCCCAGGCAGACGTCAACGTCCTCGTCCTCGAGTAGAAACTCCATCACCCGCTCTCCCCCCGGACGCACCAGCACAGCCGAGTCTGAACCTGTACTACCCGCGCGCTCTCTACGACGTCGCGGACCGGCTCTCCAGACAACCTCAGTCCGTCCGTGGGTGCGCGCTGGAGGATGGAGACCGTGCCCATGCAGAACTTGGCGTGGGGCGCGGCCTCACTCGTGAGCACGTTTCATGCCCTCCTCCAGGACGATGAGCACGACCGTCACCAGGCCGCTACGGAGCACCGCTTGAGGCACGTATCGCTCGCGACGGACTCTTGATCTCGGTCTGGGTTTTGACTTGTTCCTGGGTCGCGAGGCAGACCAGCGGACTGCCGATATCAATCTCATTCACATTGATATTAGTATCACTAATCACAATACCATTTCTGCAGCCCGCGTAAACCGACACCGCGATGATCGCACAATGAGCAAACCGAGCACGTCTTCTACTGACGCACTCTCCTCCGAACACGACAACGTGATCGAGATGCTTGTCCAGGCGCGTGACCTCCAATCGGGGGAGACCTCGAGTTATGGATGCTGCTAACAGACGCTGCGGAGCAGTTGCATTGGGTATCCATACGCCAAAGGTAGGTTAGATCTCGACGCAGATCACAACGACAACAGAGCAAGTCGTTGTTGAGCGATCCCGGGGTGCTAGAGATCCAGTGGTTGTGCAGTTCAGGATGTTTGTCAGTGGACCAAGGGCTGCAGCCGCAAGACTAGGTTCGTGTCATTTACTCTCTTTCGTTGGAGAGTTCTCTCCCGACTTACGATCGTGTTGTCTAGTTCTTTCTGAAAACAAATGATCGAAGCACGCCGAGCCGAGAGATATTCAAAGCGGAGCAAGGCAAGGGCGCTATTTTCAGTGTAGTCGAATATTTTGAGCATGGTGATACAAGACTCAATCGTCCTTCCTCGCGCCGGCCAGTCCGGGGCACGCGCAGACAATAACATATAGCATTATGAGCATAGAGTAGACAATATACGACATGCTCGTACACACCTCTTTCAATTCATCTATGTACACATTTCTCTGGTAGCCTTCTTGGTTTCCAAGTCGGGGAAGCAGCAGCGCCTTCTCCAGTGCCAGGGCGAACTGCAGCCGGGCGCGGGAAGCAAAGGGGGCAGGGACGATCTCATTGATGAGGTGGGAACATATCAGATGCACATAACCGAGAAAAAATGGTTTGTTCAATGTGAGCAAGCACCACCAGCCTTGATGAATTCGACGACGACACTGCTGCCACGAGAACTGGGTCTATGATGAACCCCTTGGAGGTCAAGCCCGTTGAAGTTTTCTGTTGTGTATGTCGGTGCCATAAGTATCTTGAAATCGTGTGCATGCGTCTGGGACTCAGGGCATCATCATGATCATGATGGGTGTGTGCGACCAAAAAAAGATCATCTGATTATCAGGGTCAGCTCAAAGCCTTACATAAATGGGTCAACGAATGACGATCACGTTCGTCCATGCTAGTACTTACCCATAATATCACTGGCACACTCTGATTGAGGCGAGGCAGGGGATTTGGTGCACAATCTCGTGGCATCCATGCCCATTCCTCATGCCTCCAGGCTGAAGCGCTTACTGGTCCGAGTCTCGATTCGCTCTTTCCCTACGTCTCTCAAAACTGCACACCTCAGTGGACTCTCCGGTCGTACTCTGCCTACATGTCTGCCTTGCAAGTGGGTTCCCCTACTCCCGGCCCTCTTTTGCGAGTTGAGGGTGCGTTATTTCATCCGAATTTACGGACTACATCTCAGTTCTCTTGTCCCTTCAGCCGTTACTATCGCCGCAGAATCGGACAAAGGAATCAAACACCTGACATCTGGAAAGCTACGCGTCAGCACCCGAAAGTACGAGCTACTTGGTGGCGAGCATGGGACTTTGCGCCAGGACTTTCCTGACCCACTGTATGTCGTCCCTCTACCCTTTTCAAGCATGAAAATTTATTCTCCATAGCATACTCTCTTCAGAGGTTCAGGCCTCACTACACTTCAAAGAGTCATGGTTTAGTCGGAAAAAAACGCGGAAATTAGATATTCAACGTCTGTTCGCGAGCGCTCAAGGGTCTCAATCCTCAGGTAATTTCAGACCCTCGTCAACATCGTCGATTCTCACCAAAGTTATCCTCGGCAAGATTTGTCGCTTGTCCAAGATGGAATTCGAGTCACATTCAGCTGCCAAGCCGCTGAATCCATCCATGTTCATCCTGCGCCCGTCTCTATTGATCCAGATTCGAGTACGGAAATGCTAGTTCCCACAACCCAGACAATTCTCGACGGTTGTCCTACTAGGTAAGCCCACCACGCTCATCCTGCCAATCTTAACGCCCACGAGGATTTGATTGTAGATTTCGCATCTTAGTTATAGGAAAGGTACATGTTCATCCACCCTCCCTACCATATTCTCAGCCTTCGTTAGAGTGGTGTAGGGAAGTCAAGTCTGATCAACACCGCCTTCGGAATCAAAGAAGCGGTAGAGTTCACTGTTCGTCTACGTCTCCGTGTGCTCACGAACCCCTCACAGCGTGCAGAGGATTCTAAGCCTGGAAAAGCAATGGTCGACACAGGGCTCACGTCGCCTGAAAACAAACGCTTCATCCTTCATGACTCCGAGGGCTTCGAGCCGGGAGAAAAGGGAAAGTACGACACCGTTAAGAACTTCATCGAAAGCAGGCGGACTGCTGGAGGCGAGGATCAACTCCATGCTATCTGGTGAGCTGTTGTTGTCGTATGATCTGATCACATACTTGATCGATTCATGAAAGGTTCTGTATCCCGACACCCCGTGACGGGGATCGGCTACTGGAAGCAGCTGCCATGGATTTCTTTCGCTCCAAGCAACGCACAATTGGTACAAGTAAGTATCGCATTCAATTCTCCCTGGCCTTTGTTCAAGTTTTCCGTAGTACCGTTGATTGTGGTATTCACAAAGTTTGATGAATGCGTGGATGAGTTGGCACTGAAATGGCCCGAGTCCTCTTCTGCGACAGATGACCAAATTACTCAGGAAGCCCGTTTGCAGGCTGAGTCGATTGCATAGCTAGGACATCGTGAAATTGCTCAGATCGTGGGGGGAACCGAACCCCTCCCATATGCGGTCGTATCTGGTATGTCGTGTCGGGTTCCTCAATTTGTCTCATGCTACTATGAAATTTGATAGCCAATCCGGAGTATCGATACACGCTAGCAAAATTAATTGAGCTGACCAACCGGGAGGTCGGGATATCTAACACCCCCGAAGTGCAGGTAGTCAGTCAGATGGCTCAGCGCATTGACCCTGGTCTTAAAATCCGCGGGTCAATTACGTAAGTAATATCTCAGAGCGCTCGGATTCATGTTCTCATACTTGGACAGCATTGGGAAGAAAAGTTCGGCCTCTCTATTAGAACAGCAAACAAATGTAAATGTTGACCCCTGATTTCAGGATACTGGAATGCGCTTTGGACTAGCCCAGACTTCAAGGGATACACAATATGGGATTGTCTTTCTGTGGTTCATTCTGACCTCGTGGCCATGTGGAATTTCAACGATCCCGCCTACATATGTGATGCTTATAGCCTCACTGTTGCTTAAATGAAGATGCGTTGGTAGTGCTTGCTCGACAAAGAGTTCAAGGAACTTATTGTCAAGTTGGTCCTGGAAATGGAACCATCTGGTGTCATGGATCCCAACAGAGTCTTGTCAGTATTAGTATTTCTCTCAGATCACACCGGCCATACTCACGGGCATTCTCTGTCAGTGCCTCCTTGGGGAAGTTCCTCAAACCTTCCATTTCTTCATCTATACCAGCTGTCCAGAATCCTTTGACTCCAGTTATGTTCCCTGTTGCTGTGGGTGCAACTGCCGTTGCAGGCATTGCTGCTGCTGCCGTATGGCTCCATGCTGTATATCAGCATGGGTATGTCAGTCCTCGTCTTGTTCAGGCCCTCTAGTTGACTCCCAGCATACTTGTCAGGAAAACAGTGCGGCAAAGATTCATGGCATTCATTGTTGACTTGACTGGCACATCATGAAGACACTCTTCATCCTTACGGTCCCTCACCACCACAAACTCACTCGCCGTGCCATCAAGTTTGCCTATAGCATTTACCATGAGTCTGTGGTGAAAGCTAATGCGCATGCTTGCATCCCAAAATGCAACACTGACGGAAAGGGTGCGGCACTAGAGATGATTGAATCCCTAATCATACCCGAGGGCAGCGGCAATCAGTATGTGGAAGACTATTATGCTGAGGTGCACAATTGCATGATGGAGGCGCAGAATTTGGACCAGGAGGAGGATTGGTGATTGTTTCTCCACTGAGATAGCTTTGATAATTGTTGCAGTCTTTCGTTTTGCTTATATATCTGTGACTGGCTTTCCTGGCTCATTGATGGGGTCATTTTGACAGTCTTGTGTTCTGTTAGACTGTTACATACATTGCTTGGATATGAGAATTCTGCAATTGGGAGGGTTTTTTGAGTCAGTAAGTCAGTAAGTAGTAGAGTCCCTCTAACCCATAGCCCTCAACCTTGGCATGTGTGGTTTCATTAGAATTAGACATAGAAGTCCTCACATGTTCAGTGGTATGAGTGAGGGATGGGAATGTCAGACTGAACAACTTACATATGAATCTGCATTGAAATATATGTCAATTGGTCAAATTGAATACCAACATAGTTCTGTCTGGTGTCTGGTTTTACATCAAAACTTTGTTTCACATATTGTTGAGCTCAATCAAGGTTGATATGGTGAAGCAAGGTCTTCGATGGTTGCTCATGAAATCAACATCTATGTAAGTCTATCAAGTACAGGATTTATGAAAACATCAGAGAAATACTTGGGCTTTAATGAGACTTGTGATGCCCTCTTTCAAAACAATTCTAGGCTATTTTTTTTGGACTTGAGTCTATGAAATATCTTTGAAATTTTGTTACCCTTTGTTGCCTGAGCTTCTGATGTCTCATGTTCCATTTGTAAACCACCATGATGTCTAGTGTCTGCCAATGAAACTTTGGAAATGCATGTGGATTTCTTAAGAAAATGGAAACTAGAATATCAAGTAGTTTTACCTAAAGGATTCTTTAAAACAATATCAGCAATTTCTTCACACAGATCATCAATTTCATGGGCCTTGGCTTGAACGGCTTCTGAAATAGCTTCTGAAATGGTGGTATGATGCACTGAATGAATGTATTGCTGGAAGGAAGCAAGCAGAGGATTCTCTTGTGTGTGATTGGTCCAACTGTGAAAGGAATGGACAAAGATAATCAACATTGCTATAATCAACATTAAGTTATGAGATGCCACAAACAATGACAAAAAATGACAAATACAAGCAGAAAAGAAGCAAATTTGGTGGATGATAGAACCATTAAGCTAAGAAGTATAAGCAAATGATGAAACATAATTTTGGAACAAATGGACCAGGGACATCATTTTCTTTTGCAGCATGGATTCAAAGATATTATCACTCTGGCACTATAAAAATGTTTAACATAAAGAAAAAAAAAAATTCAACAACATACATCCTGAATGGATGAAATAGCTTAATATAAAATATCACTTTATCAACAATGGGACCATACCTGCTGCATGAATGAATGTAATTTGAAGCATGTAACACAAGAAAAAAAGCATCAATGAATGTCAATCCATGCCTTGATATGAGCAACTTACAAACTGCCAGGGCCCAGGAGAGAGAAAATGAAGGAGCAGTGAGTATGGATCCAACCATACCATCATCACAAGCCAGCAGCTTACAACCTGCTAGGAGAGAGAAAATGACACAGCAGTGAGCATGAATCCAAGCATACCATCATCACAAGCCAGCAGCTTACATTCTGCCAGGAGAGATAAAATGAAAGAGCAGTGAGCATGTATCCAACCATACCATCATCACAAGTCAGAAACTTACATGCTGCCAGGAAAGAGAAAATGACACAGCAGTGAGCATGAATCCAACCATACCATCATAACAAGTCAGCAACTTACAGCCTTCCAGAAGAGAGAAAATGAAAGAGCAGTGAGCATGGATCCAACCATACCATCATCACAAGTCAGCAACTTACCCACTGCCAGCAGAGAGAAAATGACAGAGCAGTAAGCATGGATCCAACCATACCATCATAATAAGTCAGCAACTTACATCCTGCCAGGAGAGAGAAAATGAAAGAGCAGTGAGCATGTATCCAACCATACCATCATTACAAGTCAGCAACTTACACTCTGTCAGGAAACAGCACACATAAAACTGCAGTGAGCATGGATCCAAGCATACCATCATTACAAGTCAGCAACTTACATCCTGCCAAGAGAGAGAAAATGACAGAGCAGTGAGCATGGATCCAACCATATCATCATCACAAGCAAGCAACTTACACCCTGTCAGGAAACAGCACATAAAACTGCAGTGAGCATGGATCCAAGCATACTGTCATCACAAGTCAGCGACTTACATCCTCCAGGAGAGAGAAAATGAAAGAGCAGTGAGCATGGATCCAACCATACCATCATCACAAGTCAACAACTTACATCCTGCCAGGAGACAAACATTGAAAGAGCAGTGAGCATGAATTTAAACTCATGATCAGTAAACATATTTATCTCACACTCTGCCAGAATATGAGAATTGAAATAGTAAATAGGAAATCCACTCTGTTATCATTGCAAAGCAGCTACTCACCATCTGTTCATTTAGATCATGCATGTAGGTGTGGGTATGGAATTTACCAGTGCATCAGACCATGTCATTATTTATAATTGCTCCCCATATCACTACACTCACCCTCACATGTGGAAACCAATATGCAAGGGCTCTTTGCAATTTTTGAAGCAATCTTTCATCTAATGCTGAAGATGAGCTTCTTGAAAACCTTAAGATCCATGGAACAGATCTAAATTCCAGCTCATCACACATGGATAGTGAAGAAATCATGCACTACTTACCTTTTCACTGCATAATGAACACACAGATCCAGATTTGCCTGCTGAGCAGAAACAAATAATATTTCCAGCATCTCATCATTGAGTGCTGCTGCAGTGCATTCAAGAAGTTCAGTACACTCTGCCTTCTCTTTATTCATTCCTTTATTCATTATCCTCAGATGCTATATAGTATCAGATTGAATGAGATACCCACCTCCCAAATATGTGCATTTCCTTGGTGGAAAATTCATTCCCTGCAGCATACCAGTGTACTTTTTTTTCTCGAATATTTCCTTTGCCCTCTCTGGAGCCAAGGCTCTTGCTTCCTCAGTTGACTTCCCTTCCCCCTTTGTTACAAATCTCTTCATTTTCCACTTTTCAAAGTCACGTGACCTGCTTAGTCAGCATCACGTGACCACGTATATACTTCACCTTTCGTTTCTCACTTTTCTACTTTTCCAAGTCACGTGACATACACAGCCACAGGTCACATGACTTATCCTGATAGCACCCGTTGGACACTTACCATAATAGTTAGCACAGCTTATCCAGACCGGCCCTAAGCTGGTCTGTGCGCACATGTAATTAGTATAAATACTTGAATACAGCAACCGAACAAGCCAGTCTTGTTCTGGTTGGATTCCCTCCATCCTACACATTCCCCTCCCAGTGTCTTTGTGATTGTTGAGGTGCCATAGTCCTTGTTGGATCTAGGTTGCCTTCATAAGAACAAGACTACTTTCTCTATCCCACCTCACCCGTCACCGGTACACGTGACAAAGACTTTTCTTCCAAACCGCTTCGTCATTGTCGGATCCCAGACATAAGGGAGACCCCTCACATCAGAGGCTAAAGAGAACCCTTGACCAGGTTACCGT
>JBBPNI010000400.1:0-23927 GCA_038091135.1 Leccinum fibrillosum | reverse complement strand
TGATGGACTGGTCAGTCTCAAGAAGCTTCCTCTCGAATCTCGTGCCCTTCACGACGTCCTGTCGAACGGTCTTCGTGCCCAAAGGGCGGGCAAGGTCTCCACCAGCTAGTGGACCCCAAGGGATGATGCCGATCCCGTGGAACTTACAGTAGGCCAGCATCTCGCGCTCCTACAGTGAATCAGATCGGATGACACGAACACTATCCATGCGAGGCGAACCCCCAACGCACCTCTTCGCGGTACAGCAGCGAGTACTCGTCTTGCATGCTAACGAACTCGGTCCAACCATGCCTACGCGCTACCTCGTTGAGGTGTGCAAACTGCCAGCACCGCATCGAGCTCGCTCCGATGTAGCGCACCTTGCCGCTCTGCACGAGATCGTGCAGGGCCTTCATCGTTTCTTCAGCGGTGACCTTAGAGTCGTATCGGTGAATTTGGAGGAGATCTATGTACGAGGTCTCCAAGCGCAAAAGGGAGGCCTCGACTGCGTTGAAGATGGCCGCGCGGGAGAGCCCAGATTGGTTGACGTATTGCGGTAGGTTGTCAACGTCCGGTGTAAGGGTCGCGTTGACGGCTGGATCGTCGACAACGACACCCCAGCACTTCGTCGCGATGACGATCTGATGACGTGGGATGTTGTACTAGCGAAATGGTCAGAACGTGATGCGGGGGAAAGCGTCCGAGATACTTACATTTTTTATAAATCTGGCCACGAGACGTTCGGATTCACCGTTGGAGTAGATGTTAGCACTATCGAAGGTGTTGATGCCGAGGTCCCATGCTGCCTTCATGATCTCGATAGATGGTTCTTCGTCCAGGACCCACGGCTGGGAAGGGCATCCACGTGAAACTACGGTATAAAGAGGCGACGAAGAGGGTGATACGCACGCTCCATTTCGATGAACCAAAGCTCATCGTTCCCAGCTGAGTGTATGGTGTGTTCAGCAGGCTCAAGGAAGCATAGCAGACAATATGCGACTTACAATGGGGAAGGAGACCCGGAGGCCAGATTTACCCAACTGACGGTACTCGACTTTCGGAGTGGACATGATGGATAGTAGATGAAGGTTGTGGTTGTGGAGGAAAAAGATGGTTCTTGGTCTGGTGGACAGCGGTCCGTCAGGTTAAATAATAGGGCAACATGGGCGTCAATTATCAGGACGCAATACGCGTCACTGATGGTTGATCACGTATAACGGCTCTCGTGAGCCTCCAAAAAAGGGAAATGGAAGTAATTCTGCTTAGCAGTACGTTTTTTTGCAGTGACTCGTACAATTCAGTTATGACCACGAACAGGCTTTGGTACGTATCTATTGGGAACCTTAATCAGCAGCTTACATAGCTTACATGAGAGGAAATACGTACAATTCTTCGAGATAGGTCGCTTCCTCTGCCGTCAATGTAATGCCGGTTACGATGCTCTCCTCTAGCCTCCGAATAGAGTTGACTCCCACGATGGGACTCGTCACCTTCGAGCCGACCCAGGAAAGCGCGATCTGTCCCATCTTCGACCCTCTTTTCCCCGCGAGCTCCTCGACGCGGTCGATGATGGCCTCGTCGGCCGCCGAAAGTTTCTTCTCGAGTTTCGTGCCTTTGTTGGCGCCGCCCCGAATGGTCTCTGTGCCAAGGGGCCGGGCGAGGTCTCCCGCAGCGAGCGGCGCCCAGGGGATGACGCCGATCCCGTGGAACTTACAGTACGCCAGCATCTCACGCTCCTACCGCAAGTAGAGAGAGATCAAAGAATGTCAATGCGAATTATACGAGGTGAACCCTTACCTACCTCTTCGCGATACAGCAGCGAGTACTCGTCCTGCATGCTAACGAACTCGGTCCAGCCATGCCTGCGCGCTACCTCGTTGAGGTGTGCAAACTGCCAGCACCGCATCGAGCTTGCTCCGATGTAGCGCACCTTGCCACTCTGCACGAGGTCGTGCAGGGCTTTCATCGTCTCCTCCGCAGTAACGTCGGCATCGTACCGGTGGATCTGGAGGAGATCGATGTACGTGGTCTCCAAACGCAAAAGCGAGGCCTCAACCGCGTTGAAGATGGCCGTGCGGGAGAGCCCGCACTGGTTGATGTACTGCGGTAGTTTTTCGATGCCTGGTGTGAACATCGTGCGGAGGCTCGGTTCCTCGCCCACAACACGACAGCATTTCGACGCGATGATGATCCGATGTCGCGGGATATCATACTACGCACATGACCCACCACAGAGTCCGAGACAAGGTGAGCATTTGTCAAAAACACGACGAGTTGGAAAACTTCGTCGAGACAACGAGCCAGGTCACGATGATGACTCGCTCACCTTTTTGAGGAATTTCGCAATGAGACGTTCAGATTCGCCGTTGGAGTAAACATTGGCAGTGTCGATCGTGTTGATGCCGAGGTCCCATGCGGCCTTCATGATCTCCAGAGATGGTGCTTCATCCAAAACCCACGGCTGAGCAGGGGCAACACATGAAGCTATAACTCCACTGGCAGGGGGCAGCTAGAAGAATTATACGCACGTTCCATTTCGGTGAACCAAAGGTCATGGCTCCTAGCTGGGGTCACGGTCAGCCAGGATATCGACGAAGCACAATATTCTGCACCGGAAGACTTACAATAGGGACGGAGACCTTGAGGCCAGATTTGCCCAGCTGACGGTATTCAACTTTCGGGATGGACATGATTGGTGACAGTGGCGACTCTGGCGAGAGAATGTGGTGGAAGCGGGGAGGAATGAGCAGTCTGTACCGTAATTCGGAACCGCACGACGAGCCAATGGTGCCGTTCTCAATACAGTGACTTATATTGCCGCTTTGAGTGCTTCAAGTGTCCCATCGTCGGCCCAAGTTGCACTGGACCCTTGGCCGCGCTCGTCGTCAGTCTCATGTAATAGTCACCAGCCCCTTGCGAGCTCGAAGCTCACTATCACTGTCACTGTCGCCCACCAGGACACTCTTCCCACGCTCCCAATGAGTCCTCAGCTTTTCCCGGTATCTTTTAGAGATGAATCGACGAGACCACCCAGATGGGCCAGCGCGATCAAAACTAAGGCGAGGCTTTTCGAAGCAGCTCACTTCCTCTGGCGTCAACATAACGTCCTGAAGATGCTCTCCCTGAGCCGCCCGACGGAGCTGGCGCCCATTTTTGCCGACCGTGGACGCTCTGGACGATGCTGTAGCATCTCGTTCCGATCACGATCCGGTGTCGTGGTCGGATTTGGTGTCGTTTTTTGGACAAATCTTTGCATGAAGTACTTACGATGGAGACGGTCACTCCAAGACCCGTATTGAAATCAGGCAAAATTTCCACGGAGCGATCAATGGTCAGATTACAGTGACAATATCAGACAGATTCACTCGTACGTACGAGAATGGAATCCCCATCGAATGCCAAGTGTTAGTCTGCCAGTAAGTTGCCAGTGACTCGGTGAACAAAGGCAATCCAGGCTCCGTATGTTACGGCGCAGCCCAAAATTGATATCAAAAGTGCTATGTGCATGTACAGCATTGCATTGCAAGTTGGGGTCGTCCCTACGATACGTTGAAACAGGACGGAAGGTTACCAGGTCGATTGCACACCACGTACTATTCAGCCGCCTTGTACAATTCATTCGTGACTACGAATGGGCTTTGGTACGTATCTATTTGGAAACCTTGATCAACAGCGACGCAACGCAACAGCGAGGAAAAAAACGTACGGCTCTTCAAGATAGGCTACTTCCTCTGGCGTCAACCTAATCCCAGTCACGATGCTTTCCTCCAGTCTCTGGACAGAGTTGACGCCCACGATAGGGCTCACGACCTTTTGACCCACCCAAACGAGTGCTATCTGTCCCATCTTCAACCCTTTCTTCACCGCCAGCTCCTCGACGCGCTTGATGATAGCCTCGTCAGCAGAAAGGATCTTCCTCTCGAATTTGGTGGTGTTGAGTCGAAGGGTCTTCGTGCCCAAAGGGCGGGCGAGGTGTCCCGAAGCGAGCGGCGCCCAAGGGATGACGCCGATCCCGTGAAATTCACAGTAGGCCAGCATCTCGCGCTCCTACACCGTGAATCAGATCAGAGGATACGAAAACAACAATCCCACCAACGCACCTCTTCGCGGTACAACAGCGAGTACTCGTCTTGCATGCTGACGAACTCGGTCCAGCCATGCCTGCGCGCTACCTCGTTGAGGTGCGCAAATCGCCAACAACGCATCGAGCTTCCTCCGATGTAGCGCACCTTACCACTCTGCACGAGATCGTGTAGGGCCTTCATCGTTTCTTCAGCTGTGACCTTAGAGTCGTATCGGTGAATTTGGAGGAGATCTATGTACGAGGTCTCTAAGCGCGAAAGGGAGGCCTCTACCGCGTTGAAGATGGCCGCGCGGGAGAGCCCAGATTGGTTGACGTATTGCGATAGTTTGTCAAGACCCGGTGTAACCATCGTGAGGGTGGCTAGATCGTCGGCAACAACACCCCAGCACTTCGTCGCGATGACGATCTGATGACGTGGGATATTGTGCTAATAGCGAAGTGGTAAAATCATGATGCGGGAGCAAGCGTCCGAGATACTTACTTTTTTGATAAATTTAGCCACGAGACGTTCGGATTCACCGTTGGAACAAATGTTAGCAGTATCGAAGGTATTTATGCCGAGGTCCCATGCTGCCTTCATGATTTCGATAGATGGTTCTTCATCCAGAACCCACGGCTGAAATGGGGCATCCACTTGGAGCTATTATTTAAAGAGGTGATGAAGAGGAGAATACGCACGCTCCATTTAGATGAACCAAAGGTCGTCATTCCCAGCTATGTGCACGGTATGATTAGAGGGAGCACAGCAGGCAACATGTGACTTACAATGGGGCAGGAGACCCGGAGGCCAGATTTACCCAACTGATGGTACTCGACTTTCGGAGTGAACATGGGGTAATAGAGGAAGGACGTGGGTGTGGAGGGAAAAGGTTGTTCTTGGTCTCGTGGGCAGTGGTTCGGAAGGTTAAATAATGTAGGAAGTCAAAAAATCCGCTCCATGCTCCAAATATATTGAAGTGAGTAAGTCCGCTACTCGCTTCCAAGTCAATTCTAAACAGGATTTTTTGCAGATATCACTGCCTTCAGGTTCGCAAATCGAATCTGATTGATAGCACCCTCGAGAGGGACTGGACATACGTTCCATTTGGGTGAATCAACGGCCAAGGCTAGGGCCTACATAGCTAGAGGGTATGATGCGGTCAGCCAGGGCCTCGACGAAATGTTCTGCATCATAAAACTTACAATAGGCACGGGGACCTAGGCTTGATGCCAGATTGGCCCAGCTCAGCGACGGTGTTCAGTTTTCGGGATAGTAAACGGTGGAGGCGGTGAGGAAAGAGCAGATTGTAGTTCAGGACCGGTCACCCGTCACCGCATGGATGAGGCCTCAGGCAATACTGCCGTTTCCAGTAACTTAGTAACTTAGTAACAATGGGGACGTAAGTCACGTAAACAGAGACTGGATTGCCGAACCGACGGCTCAACAGCGGATCTAACATACGTATGTACACAGGTACACGTCCGTGCCGAAGCAGGTTTCGTATAAATTATTCGTGACCACGAACGGGTTTTGGGGCGTATCTATTGGAATCATTGATCAGCAACCGTGCGACGTAAATGAGAAGATACACACGGCTCTTCAAGATAGGCTGCTTCCTCTGCTGTCAACTCTATGCCGGTCATGATGCTCTCCTGCAGCCTCTGAATAGAGTTGACGCCCACGATTGGGCTCGTCACCTTTGAACCAATCCAAGTGAGCGCGATCTGTCCCATTTTCACCCCCTTTTTCTCCGCGAGTTCCTCAACGCGGTTGATGATCGTCTTGTCGGCCTCGGAGAGTTTCTTCTCAAATATGGTACCTTTGGCGGAGCTCAGCCGGACGGATTCGGTGCCAACGGGGCGAGCGAGGTCTCCCGCAGCGAGAGGCGCCCAAGGGATGACGCCAATCCCGTTGAACCTGCAGTATGCCAGCATCTCGCGCTCCTACGTTAAGCAAGTGAGATGATATGAAGACGACCTGTACAAGGTGACCCCACCTCCTCGCGGTACAGCAATGAATACTCGTCTTGCATGCTGACGAACGTGGTCCAACCGTGCTTGCGCGCCACTTCGTTGAGGTGCGCAAACTGCCAGCACCGCATCGAACTCGCGCCAATGTAACGCACCTTGCCGCTCTGCACGAGATCATGGAGAGCCTTCATTGTTTCTTCAGCAGGAACGCCGGCGTCATGTCGATGGATTTGGAGGAGATCGAGGTAAGGGGTCTCCAAGCGCGCGAGCGAGGCCTCGACCGCGTTGAAGATGGCTGCACGAGAAAGTCCTTTTTGGTTGATATACTGCGGCTGTTTCTCGAGGCCCGGTACCACGCTTGTGCGGATACCCGGATCGTCGGCAACGAGACCAAAGCATTTCGACGCAATCACGATTTGGTGACGCGGAATTTGATGCTAGCGCGACAGTGGGAAGATTGTGATTTTAATACGGAGGATTTGGGCAACGGGGACGAGCGCTCAGGTTACCTTTTTGACAAATTTTGCTACGAGTCGTTCGGATTCACCGTTGGAATATATATTTGCCGTATCGATCGTGTTGATTCCGAGGTCCCATGCGGCTTTCATGATCGTGAGAGATGGCTCTTCATCCAGAACCCACGGCTTAGTAGAGACAAGTCATAAGGGTGCGATCTCGAGGGGGGCAACAAAGAGGAACATATACGCACGCTCCATTTCGATGAACCGAAGCTCATCGCTCCTAGCTAAGCCGTCCAGTTATTCAGTTAGGATAGAGGGTGTACAGCTCTTTGCATGAGACTCACGATAGGGACGGAGACTCGGAGACCTGATTTGCCCAGTTGACGGTACTCAACTTTCGGAGTGGACATGATGGATCTAGTGGGATCCGGATGAGTCGGACTGTATTCATGCCTCCAGATTTTATGGTCACCCAAGGCGCAATCCTGCGGAGTCGGTAAAACGATAAAGGTGTCAGCTGATGCTTCCGCATGCATAAAACTGTGGCGTGAAAAGTCACAACACCCCGTACCCGGACCGTCGTTAGAACAAAGATAAAGCAGGTTTTTCCGAGTAATTTCCTCGATATATGCACGTTATAGCGCAACGGCGCTGGAGCATTGATGACAGTGCTACCGTCGTTGACATGACCGTTGTGTCACTGGCTAGCAAATTGAAACAGTTGACCATGATTACGTAATAAACAGTTGCTCAAGTTTCAAAATTTCATGGGACAGGCTGCGGTAACTTTTGTTCCCGCATTTCTCTGTTTCATTTTTACTACGCTACGACGTTCTCTTTCTCTCGAGTTTTTCGATACCTCTCAGCGTAGGTTGAGTTGAGTCTATCGTGTTGCCGTACCCGTTCTACCCGCTCTAGCGCCCTTTGATAGTACCTGAGCACTGCCGCGTCGGTGAGCGCCTGTCCTTGTTGTCATGTTCTTTGTATTGATCTGTTTGCATTCGAACGTGCTTGACGACTTGAACGAACTCATTGATCTACGACCAGATTAGCGCTTTCGTTGTTTATACCTTCTTGACTTTCTGCTGGAATACCTATCATTCATCCCGAGCGGAACCCATTGTATATCCTTTTCCTCCCCGAGAGCTCTCCGTCGATCCCAAAATGCGTTTTGGCGACTTTCAAACGCTCTGTACGAATGTGCCCTCATACACTTGGTGCAACCTCTTTTACCGGCAGGTGGGCTTTCATTTTCCACCTCTGAAACCTCATGCATGTCATAGACCACGTCTATCAGATACTCCAGACCAACAGTACCCTCCTCACTGGCTTGTCTGCCGACCAAGCAACCGCCCCCGTCGGTGTGAATCCCGAGTGCGGGATACCGCTGGTGCAGACGAACGGCTCCCTAGGAAACATTGCCAACATTCTCACTTGCGGCCTAAGTGTCTTGGTTGTTATTGCTCTCATCGTTTTCTGCAGTCGGAGAAAGGCGGCAGTCGGTACGTTTTCGGTCCCTGTTCACTTCTCCGATAAAGCACTCTACCCTCGCGGGCGTGTCTGTCACTCGGTTTTCCGTGTTGGTCCTTTCTGCGCGACTCACGTCTCCTTTTCCAGGTCGCTCCGAGCTTCGCATATTCTTTGGCGTATACCTCCTGACACTGATATTCCAGTTACTCACGAATGGGTCCTTCATCCAACAGGGCACCAAAGGCCTGGTCATTGTCACTGCAATTCATGCTGCTCTTATTGCTACTCTTTTTTGGACCTTGCTCGCCAATGCTATAGTGGCGACACAGGTCGTCGAAGACGGTACACTCAGCTCTCTGATAGTGCGCTTCTTCTCGTTTCCAGCTTGATTTCGAACATTGACGCGATCTTGAATAGCCTTTTGCCATCGTTAGCGTTCTTTTCTTTATTGCAACAACATACATATCCCTCGATATCGCACTGTTGTTCGACCATGGCTTTGGACCTTCAAATCCGCCGGAATCGCTCAATAGTATACCTCTCTTCGTGTTGACCACCATATGGCCTGGAGCGTACGTATTCAACTTTGAATGTGGACACGCGGACCTGACGTGGTAAACTATTTCAGCGCTGCTCTCATTTATTTCGCCTTGATGCTGTACATTGTGCTAGGCGTCCTCAACGAGGTCAGACCCGTGTGGTATTATGTGTTATCAGCCATCCTTTTTATTCTCAGTCAACTCGACTACTTCCTTCTGAGCAAGGTCATATGTCGGGTACGTCATACGGAACCCCTCGCACAGCAATAGCGGTGCTTCATATTCTGACCGTTTCCAGGGTGCATCATCAAAAGTTGATGGTTCCTTCATTGCAACGCTACTAGAAACTGCGGCCGTCGTCTCGATATACTTTGGATGGAGGGGCATAACAGAAGGTGCGTTAGCAACTGTCGTATCATTCCGTTTTATTCGGCACCGCTGACGATGCACGACACAGAGGATTGGGACGTAGACTACTACTCATCATAGTGGCACGTAAACGTCGATGGAATCTCATAAACTGTATCTGCTATGCACAGGACTCTCCACCTGTTGTTATCCTGTGTTGTCTGTTAAGGAAACACATGTGATCCTTTACCTTCTCTTTCTATCTTAGTCTCTTGATCCAATCGCATCGCTTGCACAATAGGCTTCCTGCATCTTTCTTTTGTTCTCTAATCATCTTATTTGTTCCCCTTCGCCGCCCTTTCCCGCATACTTATTCCCTCCTTGGCACGTGGTAGCTCGTAGGAGTCCGTGCATCGTTGTTGTAACGATTTGGCCGGGGTACAACTCGAACGGCGGAAACTTTGCGAGCAGATATCTTCGTCGATTCATACATTCTCTTCAGGTAGTACGGGACAGTCTCAGTTGGAGGAGAATCGAAATCGCCAGAATTAACGATTTGATCACGACGTCACCATCCCCTGACAATTACATACATGTCGTTACGTCTCTATGTGACTCAGTCTGTTCAAATGTGAAAGCGTGAACATCAACAGGACACTACTTGTAGGCCGCTCAGATCTATCAAATATACATAGCATTGACCACTGAAACAGATTGAAGCACGTTCAAAAAGAAAAGAAAAGAAAATCCGAAAGAATTGATCCAAATCCAACCCTGTATCATGATGTGTTTCTCATCGCCACAATACTCAGCGCTCAGCGCTCAGCATTCATATTCACCATCTTCGTCCAGATTCGCAACATAACGCTGCCTGATGATGGGTGTGATATCGATACACACCCACCCCTCGGAGTCCGAGTCTGAGTCCGAATCCGAGTCCAGGAACGCCCAACGTCGGCTTCGTCGTGATGTGCGTGGTGGCAATTTCCACTTCGGTAAGAACAGCGCGAGTCGGAATAGCTTGACGCGAGGGGTCTTCGAGGTGGACGGGGATACGGGTGGAGTCGCAGTCGCCGTTGGTGTGGACGTGGACGTTGGCATGAGCGTTGACATCGGCATTGACGTCATCGGTTTACTGGCACTAGCACTTCGGCGCAACCGTCCCCGTCGTTCCTTCCTCAGAGTCGTAGCTGCAGACGGAGTGGCACTTGGCGACGATGACAACGAGCACGCAGTCGTAGAAGAAGAGAGGGGGGAAGGCGATGCGGACGTCGATGTTGATGGTTTCCTGGGGGTATCCGGGAGCGAGTTCGAGCTTGCAGCCGCGGCATTGACGTCACCTTCCGAAGGCGACCGACGTTTTCGGAGTAAACGTCGGCGGCGGGGAAGAAACGGCCACGAGCCTGCAGGGTCCTTTGACGGGGTCCATTTTGGGGCGACGACAGCGGAGGTCCCAGAGACGCGCATAGTTTGGAGGAAACTGGGTGCGATGTCGATGTAGTTGGACGTGGCCGTCGTCGTCGTCGAGAAGCGGGATTTCTGAAGGCAAGAACGTTAAGATACGATGACATAAAACGCGAGAAAGATGAAGACAAGGGATTGGTGAAGAAATGTACAAGGCAACGCGCGACAATCAAGGGAGCACGGACTTACCAGGCACGAGGGCTTGTTTCCAGGAGCAGTCGACCCGTTCTCCGACTCTGTGGGATGCGTGTCGAGCATCAAGTCTGACCTGAGCCGCAGCTTCCCAAACACGGACGGCGTGCGGAACGAGGATTCGATATCGAGCAGGTCGACACACGACAGCTGTAACGACCTCCTCGGCTTGAACTGCAAGTCATGCGAATAGATATCCAGCCCGTCCATCGTCGACGAGGCGCGCGTGTGTAGACCATAACCTCGCGGTGTGGCCCGCCCCGAGCACGACTTGGTGCTAGTCCGCAAGTGCTCTCGTGAGGGCGTGCGGTGCAGGAACGCCTTGAACGCGTCTTGGAACGTGGCCAGCGTCGCAGTGTTGTCGTTCGTCGTCGTCGCGTCTCTATCGACGGAGATAAATTGTGAGAGGTCGTCATCGTCGTCGAAGAATACGCCAGGGTGGGGTGAGGTGTCTGATGGACCGTCGGTCTCCAGCAGCGCTGCGCCCGAAAAGGTGACCATCCCTTCCTGAGGGTCCCATAGTGCCGCAAACGTCAATGCAGTCTTGGGTGGTACGACGTCTGACCAACGATTGAGATGGGCGGTGTGACTAGGCACATTGTTGGACGAGTTATCCAACGAGAGACAAAGCTGCGAGGGAAGAAACGCATGAACGGGGGAAAATCAAAGTGGGGGCATTGAATGTCTTACTTTGGTGCGACTTCGAACAAAAGACATAGTGAAGGAAATCCTAACGGGCGTATGCAACAATGTATAATAAAAGAAGGAAGATCGAGCAAAAAGCGCGGAGGGGTTCTGAGGACAAGGATACGTTGAGAGAACTATGCTTTTAAAAAGGTGAAAACAGGGGATCGCCTAAGAATGAGCGAAGAAGGGAGTTCTTGAATCTGGATGCTAATGCGGATCCAATCGTCGTACACCTGCACACGGTGGCAGGAGGTGCAAGATCAGCCGTGGAGGGGAGGAGCAAGAGGTTCATCTGACCCAACCTTTATGAGACTATCCGATAACGTCACCACTCCCCTTCCTCGTGCCATTAAAAGAATCAACAAGCCGGAAAATCCCCTCATATGAGAATACCACCCCTTGCTGGACGAACCTTGGTATGACGTCTAGGGATTTTGAACAACCTGAATGGGGGACGAGAAACTGAAGCAATTGGCAACTGAAAGCGTTTTAGAGGCGAAAATAAGTTCTCCACGAAGAACTTGTTTCAAGTCTGACGACTGTCCTCTCTGTGAAAATGAATCGAAGACCCCGTCTTGAAACGAAACCTCATCAGGTGGGATCCCTTGTCACATCCACGGTCACGTTCTGCGAAGTTGTGATCATCTCCGTCGACCCACGCCAGGGCCACATGGTATATGTTTGGACCAAAGACGCGAAAGCAATGCCAAGCCGGGTCACTGCATTCAGCGGGAATAAGCAGGTGATCTCACTTCAATGTGAATGACTTCTCGTCACATCATGAGCGTCGACTGTGCGGGGAAGTGGGATGACTCACGACAGCCCAGAGGCGATCCACGGCCACGAACGGGCGTAAAACTTCCCTCACAAGAGCCTAGGGGTTTTGCGACCCTGTACATGGTGGAGAAGATTGGGTGGGTGGTTTTCGAAGGCTAATCCGGATCCGAGAGCAAAAAGGGTGCAGTGGGCGATGTTCAGCAGTGGCACTTGCAGCGTGGTTCATCATGGACGGCACCCCAATCGGCGACAAGCGGATCAAATGAAGAACCACGAGGATGAACGTATCTCAGGAGACGTGATGGGGGGACTCTATAACTTTGTGAAGGTTGCTGGCTAGCCGAGTCACAACGGTTGATGCGCTGACTGAGAGAGATATCACGAACGTGTAGTGACTGAATCAATGTGCCCAGAGTATGTACTGATGGTGGTTGCAGCGGTGTCATGGCCGTGTGAGATATCGGCGCCTGTGGTATTTTAGTACGTTTCGACCCGCTCTTCGTCGGCATTCGCGCGCGGCTGCATCGTCCTAACCAAGACTTGAACTCATCTGTTCTTATTATCTTTTTGGCTTATTGCAAGTACTTCTTCTTCCGTTCTCTTCACACAAACTCGGCGGACTCGTCGCGACTCGTTTTATGCAAGCTCTCGGACGATGAACTCGACAACCGGGCTATCTCGACGACGTGTAGCAACTGCCTCCATTTCCTCCGCCTCCGCAGATGATCTTACAAGCTCAAGCCGGCACACGAACGGCACAGCGTCAAATGGCGCGGTAACCACCCACGCGGGCTCCGCTTTCGAGGGTGGAAACAAAATTGCGTTCGACCCGCGCGACCTCGATGAAGAAAGACAAGATAACCGCCATGGCGGCAGAATGCCTCGTCTCACCATCATGGAGGAGGTTCTCCTGCTAGGACTGAAGGACAAGCACGTATGTAGCATGACAGCCCTCGTTTAATTCGTCCTACTCCGTCGTTCGCACGAACTGCGCCTGCGGTTTCCGCAGTACGAGCGGCGAATCATCGACTGGATGTCTCCTGTCCGGATGATTTCGAGCCCACAGCTTTTTTGTCCTTGTTCCGACTACCTTTGCGTTCGTAGCTAACTGATTGCTGAACAGGGTTACCTCTCTTTCTGGAACGATAGCATCTCGTACGCCCTCCGGGGATGCATACTCATCGAGCTCGCGCTCCGCCGTCGGATAGCACTCGTCAAAGACGCAAATAGACGGAAAACTCCCCTGCCGGAGCGCCTAGTAGAGGTCATCGACGATAGACACACGGGGGAGACGATACTCGATGAGACACTGAAGATGATGAAGGCTCAAGAAGTGGAGAAGTTTACTATAAATAGCTGGATTGATCTCCTGAGTGGTGAGTGATTCGAGCGCTAATGCGAACAGGCCATATGAAAGTGTGTGCCTTGACCATGTGCACGACCTTGCCTGTCACACCACAAAATGTGAACTCACTCACCGACCCGTCATCTTTAGGAGAAACATGGAACGTTATGAAAATCGGATACCAACTCAAGCAAGTCAGGGAGCGCCTCGCAAAGGGTCTCGTCGACAAGGGCGTCCTTCGCACCGAGAAACGAAACTTCCTCCTCTTTGACATGGCCACACACCCCGTCGCCGACGTCCGGACCAAAGAATCCATCATCACGCGTGTCGTGTCGCTCCTGACGGCGACGACATCCGCCGTCCCGCCGAGCGCCCTCGACAAGGAAGGTACGCAATGCCGAGTCACGCGCGCGGTGTGTCTCGCATGCGCAGCGTACGCGGCAAGCGTCCTCGACAATGCGTTCAGCCGGCTGACGTACGAGGATCGCGAAGCCGCCTTTCAGAGATGCGACGAGGTACTGGCCGAGTTTGCGTGCTGGCCGTTTGGGAGTAACACCGGTGGTGGTGGGGTGAGCGCTGTCAACGGGCGGAGGAGAGGCGAGGCGGCGGCAGCGAGGATCGGCACCGGCAGTACTTTGCCGAGTGGGCGTGAGAGCGTGCTCGGTCTGGTGCAGGAGGTGAAACAGGAGATGAACGGCGAGGACGACCCTGGGTTTGAGCTAATCGCGGGTGTGTTAGAGGTGCTTTCGAAGCTGGATTCCCTGTTGTGAGGTTGTGTGTGAACGCTTCTTCGATTTTTTTTTGTTCTTGTTTTTCTCCCACTTCTCTTTCTCCTTTTTTTGCCCAGGGAAGCGGATTCGACCGGTAGCCGTCGCAAGATTCTGTCCTTTTTGAACGACGCAGCGAGTTCCGAGTTCAGTGTTTACTTGTCCAATTCACTCCGGTCCATCATAAATCTTAATGCATTTCCTCCCAAGTCAATCAGTTTGCATACACTCTGTCGTGGCTTGAAGTTCGAATAAGACAAAGAGGAAACTTGGAGGAAACTCCTGCTGAACTCATTCAGGCTGGTATGGCAGTACAAGCACTGTCACGTCATCATGACAGTGGATACCTCCCTGAATCTTCGTGACAAAGGGGGGAACTGACAGCTGATTGCCATATGTACTTATTCTGACAGGACTGGATCAATCTTTTATGAGACTGGATTGATTGATCAATGGGAGTCTGACACTGCATGTCATTCTGTCTTCAAGGATGGGTCACGACTCACAAGCCTTGGGAACACTCAGTGGCGCCGGGCACTCGACTTGCCAGATCTGCTAGACATATTTAAACACACAAAGGTATGGTCTCGGTACGCAGACAAGTTGCCAATAACAGCATCGTTCGATATCGTGAACATGGATACAACCAAAACTTGAACTGCCAGGCGGCCGAATGGATCGCAATGCATGCCAGCGGGACAGAAATCCCTGCGCTACAGACTACTGTGTCAGCAACAATGATTAGTATGTTGCCAAGCCTATAACTTTATAGGCGGGCCCGGAAGAAATCTGGAACCTAACACGCGCGGGGGGTTTGCGGGCCTACGCGAATGACTCTGATTGGACCGGAAACGGTTGTACGGCACTTGCCCATTTATAGTCCAAATGCGAGTGTCCAAAGACACTCTCTACCCAACTTCAGTTGACAGATCGGCGACAGTGAGATGTCGAACCTCGTGCGTGTTTACCATATACTGTACTCTGTACCCTGACCAGTCCCTGCCAATGCGTTTGGGGGTGGAGGGGAGGTCAGGTACGCTTTTGAAACAGTGGCGCACGAGCACGACGACCTGAACCACGTGCTGGGCGGTAATGCGTAAGTATACGTAGTACCGTACTTATACGATAGATATGACGATCTTCGCCTGCTTTTTAAGTACACTGTCACAGGCTTTGAGCTGCGCCCGCGGGTGCAATTGGCTAGCGGGTGGCGCTGGCGTGCGGTGCGTTTCCGACGGGAGCTTCCATCCAAATGCGTTGCAGACCAACTCGGGCGGACGCGATCTCCATCATTACATCGGTTAGTGGCAGCAATGCTGAGTTGCTCAACCGTCGGGCATGACGCCGAGGTGAAACGCTGGATATGGTGCGTCAGAAACAAACCTCCATATATGCAAAAATTTGCACACGCAGAACGTTGTCAAAACCAGGATCAAGGTGTTTTGCAGCATAGTAGATCCAGTGGTGCCGCTCTACGGAAGTTGCAGCACCTGCCAGCAGTGAGATTGACAACCTTTTCTATAGTCACTGATCCACGATTCGATTTCTATTCTTGAATTAATGCAACGAGGGTCTCTGACGTACTTATCGATAGTTTGACTCAGGTCAAGAAACCCATTCATTGCGGTTTGCGCCAGGATCGAGAAGCAGGGCAATGCGGAGATTGAAGTGAGCTAAGACTTTATGTAAGTGTAGTTGTTGTACGCATAAGTACTACGGGCAGACAAGTGGACCAATGAGATCTCGATTGGAAAGTTCCAGAGCGGGTCAGATCTTTTTTTTCGATCAATGTCACATCTTCGAGGCACTGTCGTCGCGGGCCGACACTGAGCCAACTTGAATGGTAGCACGGCGTCGTTTACGTTATGAAAGCACATGGAGCAGCGAAAGATGGAGAGGGCAATGCACAACTCAGGCACAGCAACCCTGATCAGACCCGCCAAACAACAAACAAACAAATAGTCGATTGCGACGAGTAAATTTGTTATGTAACTTGTCAAAGATGTACAACTTGTCCAACTCCTTTTCATCCTCGCTATCTCATAGAAACTTGTCAAAATGGTATTCAACCACGACTCCTCAGACCCCCTCGCCGTCGTCACCGCACCCCCACCAGACGAGAATCCCGAAGAGAAGGCTGCCAGAGAAGAGCGCGAAGTCGAAGCACAGAAAATCAGCGACCAGATCGACGACGAACTCCGCGTAGAGAAAGCTGCCCTCAAAAAACAAGAGCAGATGGTCAAGATCCTACTACTCGGCCAGAGTGAAAGTGGTGAGCGTACCTTCGCGATATGGACACGCACCTCCCTCTCGATCACACCTGACACTCTCGTCGTTCGCTTTCGACAGGGAAATCCACCACCCTCAAGAGTCAGTGACATGCATTGATATCCTGTTGGTCGAGCGCTCATATTCAATCCCAGATTTTCGTATAAGATTCGCGCGAGATCAGTGGGTGCAAGAACGAGCCTCTTGGAGAACAGTCCTACAACTCAACCTCGTACGCGCCGTGAACAAGATCGTCGAGGCACTACAAGCTGCAATTGATAACGAGGAGGAGCCTGATCCTTTCCCTTTCACCGACAAACACCACCTGCTTCGACTCCGCCTTCGTCCCCTCCGCGGAGTCGAGACCGACCTGAAACGACTGCTTGGTGTGAAAGACGAAGACGTTTGGGATTACTCTCCGCAATCTCCCAAACTCTCACCTCGGTCGTCCTCCGAGTTCTATGTCCGATCCCGAAATTGGCTAAGCTTCCTGCAGGCCTCTCGCATAGATCCATCCGAAGGCTCTGAATCTCGGAGACCAATCAAACACGACGGTGTGAGTAGCAAGGACGCCACCGAAGTCATCGCGGGCTGCAAAAACGACATAATACCATTGTGGGAGGACAGTCTCGTTCGCGAGGTGCTGCAAAAATACAGTGTCCGTCTAGAAGACTCTGCCAGTTTGTCTGTCTCTTTCCCTTTTCATGTTGACAGACGTCGTCTCCTAACTCGATGCTGTGACACAGTTTCCTAGACAACGCAGAACGTATCGCCTCACGTGACTACGAGCCATCAGACGATGATATCGTTCGTGCACGCCTACGTACGCTAGACATTCAGGAGTACGATCTCGATATCGCCGAAGGTATGTCTGCGTTCTCGTCATTCCACGTCAACCGCGTCAATAATATTTCTTCCAGATGGAGATTCGCGAACATGGAAGATTTATGATGTGGGCGGCTCGCGTACCCAGGTACGTTTCTTCCTCTTTTCCGCTTTCACGCCACCGTGACTGATCACTACGTACACCCAGCGCCAAGCGTGGCTACCGTACTTTGATCAAGTAAATGCAATAATCTTCTTGGCTCCCGTATCGTGTTTCGACGAACGGCTGCAAGAAGATCAGAGGGTGAACAGGCTCGAAGACTCGTTTATCCTGTGGAAAGCCATCTGTTCGTCCAAACTCCTGACACGGACAACCCTTATCGTCTTTCTCAACAAGGTCGACATACTGGAAAAGAAGATCACAAGCGGGGTAATGGTCAACCAGTATCTACCCTCGTATGGTAATCGGCCCAACGACACACAAACCGTCGTCAAATGTGTGTATTTGCGCGCCACTTCCCACTCCATTGGCACCACTATTCGTTCGCGGCTGGGACGCCACACCTCTCCGATTTGAATCTGATGAGATGAGGAACGAGGACTGACTCGACTTTGTTTCTGATTCTAGACCTCCGTCAGAAATTCAAGGATACCGTCAAGCACAACTCCCCAGAGCCGCGCCTGTGTCATATTTATCCAACCTCGGTTATCGTTGAGTCGAATCTATCACTTTTGCCATCTCTTACGTTGATTTTTGTTTCTTGGCCGCCCCCCATTTTTGGCATCGCTTTCCCTCTCTCAGGACACGCGAACGACAGCACAAACGTTGTTGTCTGGTAGGATATTTGTCATCCCTCTGTGGTCAGCTTTGATGATGTTTGTCATTGGCTGCAGTGCGCGACGGGATTATACGAGCACATCTCAAAAGGGCGAACCTTGTCTGAGTCACCAGTTGCTCGCTTGCCCATCACTTCACCAAGTCGAACGAAGCTCTTTTACCGAAACAATATGACAGGTGAGGTGATCCATGGAGTTCCCCCACCCCCGGGGGGATGTGGCACCCACATACAAAACAGAGCAGAAGAACGATTCAATTCATCCCGATATTTGTGTTATTATCTCTCTAGGGATTTATCCATCCGGACGCTACTTTGCTATTTCAGGTTTCTTTCATCCGACGCCGCGTCGCCGTTACACATGATACTACACGAAAAGTCCTCCCTCCCCACTCTCTATCATCGAGGGAGTCGTCATTTACGGTAGAACGACCCCGGATTGATCTCAATGCCATGTTGATGGTGATAATCGATGATTCTCGCCCCATTGCATGCATGCTGATATATGATCTATAATACTATTGGATTGAATTCTCACAACGGTTTCCAACCTTGTCCCATGGGCCACTTGAGATTGTCAGATTCCGTCAGTACCTCCCGATATGGCGCGTCCTTCTTGTCCGTCGCCGAGGATCCAAACATCTCGTCAGAATCTACAGTTGGCTCTGAATGGATCAAGTGCCCGACGCGAGAGTCGTCGTCAACGGGAAAAAAGTTGTGTTTAGAGTCCCCAGCACCACCGCGACCATCATCCCCTCTGCATCGCGTATCGGCCATCAACCCTTCCTCGCCCTCCTCGCGCCACGACAACCGCCGACGAATGATTGAACCGAGCTGAGCGTGGTGGACGTAGCCCCGCTTGCTGAGGCCTGCCTCGGCCTTGTACCGCACTGCGTCCAGTTTCGGCTGCAGATTTGCGAGCGTCCGTTGGATGTTGGCGACAGAGGTTACGTTGGCGACAGTGGAGAAGGGTGATGAAGCGGTTGGGTCGGCGAAGGACGATTCGCGGTGGTGTTCGCGCCCCCGTTCCTTCACCTTCTCGCGCTCGCGCGTGAGGGATAGATGCCGTGAGAGACCCTGCCCTGGGCCTTGTCCGTGATGCGACGTCGTCCGTCCATGCGTCCTTGCAGCGGTGGTCGTCGGGTATCGCGCAAACGCAAGGTCCCCCATGTCCAACCCTGGTGTCGACGACATTTGCACGCTCTCCGGACGCTTCCTCCGCGGAGGCGGAGGCAACGGCATGCTTGCGCCTGTAGCCATAAACGACGCTGCGAGAGAGTTGGAACGGCCAAGCCGAGGTGGAGGGGGCGGAGGTTGTGGTGGCGGAGACTCGGATGAGTCAGAAGGAGTACGAGATCGCGGGATATCTGTATCGTGCATGGTAGGGTCCGTCGTTGTCATCGTTGAGGCCGACGGCCGGCGGTGGGCTGGGTGCATCGGGGGCGGTAAACAGTCCGTCTGCGTCATCGTTAACACGCCCGAATGAGCGGTCACGTGTTCTCGGCTGGGCAATGGTGGCCTAGACGGTGCAGACGCAGCGATCAGCGACGGCAGCGTCGCGTTCGCAACCTGATCGAGCGATAGTACCGAGCTCGACCGTGACGACAACGGCAGACTCGGCTTGCGTCGGCGCGGCAGGGGCGGGACAGACCTCGCGTCGTCTGACTCGGACAGCCTTTGCGACTGCTTCGCCGGGCTGAGGCTCCGCGTGCGTGTACTCGGCGTGGTGTTGCAGCTCGAGGAGGAGCCGGAGGTGGTGGACGCGGTGGTGCTCTTGAGGACCTGGAGGACCCTTTCTCGATCAAGTTGTTCCTCGGCGCGCTTCACCGACTGGGCATGTTTGCTGGCTTCGAGCGACTGCCTCATGAGCGGGCTCATCACATGTGTCGGCTTCACAAGAACCAAAGGGGGCGTCGGGAGGACGGCTTCCGAGGCTCTACGGGGCGGAGCTGCGAGCACCGCGGGTTTGCGAGGAGGTAGCGGGGGCAGTCTGGCCTGACTCGAAACGTTGGTGGGGGGCGCACACGTCTCGGGCATGTCGCGAGCGAGAAATGGGTTATGGCTGATCTTGCTCGGACGCTTATGGGGAAACACGGGCGAAGGAGAGGGATCGGGATCTGCAGGGGGTGGTGGTGCAGGTGCAGGCGCTGTGGCGTGTTCCACCGATCTACGGGCGAACGGGTTTGTTTCGGGAGGTGAGACGAGTGGTGGGGGTGGTTTCTGACGATCGGGGTGTGCTGGTGGAGGTGCTTGAACGGGTCGTTTGGGAGGGGAAAGCTGTTGCGGGGGGTCTGGGGCTTTGGCCGGTCTCGGAAAGGCTAGATATCGTATGTATGTAAGACACAAACGAAGAGGAGGGGTTGGTATCCGATCGAACGGCCAACACATTGTAGAGTGACTCACCCTGAACGAACGCGAGCGTACGGTCAATCCCTTTACCCGAGTCTGCATGCATGACAAGGCGGAGGGCGGCAAAGAATTGACCGCCTGTGAGCATGTCTGAAAACAGCATGTTGGGACAGAATAGCTTGAGGATCTGTAAAGGGAAAAGGGGGATGTCAGTCCGTTTGGTCGAAATGGGGAAACGGTTGATGGATAAACTAACAGCCTCTATGTCGGACGCTGGGAGATCAGAGAATCTACCACGGAGCCATGCTCGTGCTTCACGTACGCCGACGGACGTGCGCTCGTAGCGAGTGTCGTCGCGGACGTGGGTGGTACGTCGGATGTTGCTGTTTGAATTGCCGTTCGAGTCTGTAGCAAGATCATCGAGCGACGCCGTGTACAGGTTGTACTCGGCGTCGCTGAGGGCAGAGACGTGGAGCGAGAGTGGACGCATAAAATGAGCACCGACGTCCTCGTTGGTGGAGGAGGCTGGATGGAAGGAGCAGTGACAAAGTTACAACGAGGCTTGGTCCGACGAGTCTGATTACCGCTCTCCAAATTAGGCATCCGAGTCACCAGCACTGATTCGATCGAAAACTTGCTCCTCGCTGCTCAAGCGTTCACCACTGAAATATTAGAGGCTCCTCTGGGCCATACAATACAAGTAATGGAGTGAATAAGGATTCAACAAATTTCGGGGTAATCACAATCATGAATTGGTTCCCATCTTTTTCAGAGATTCACCAAGATATGTCTACTATCATGATGGACTATTGTCAACTTCGAGTGCATCTGAGGCTCTGCATTGTGTAAAGTAGAATAACTGAATGTCAGTTATTCAATGAAACATTTTGTGAAATTCAGTGATTTTTTCAACTGAAAGTGCATTATGATTTGTGGAACACATTGATATTAATTTAGGAATCAATTTCATCCTGGTACTTATGCAAATGATGAATTTAACATTTTTATAAGGCCTGGGACCAGGTAAAAGAAAATTTTCTCAAGACAAGTATCTATATTTCGAGAAAATTAACGGGGGGCTGTGCCGGGCGGTGCTGGGCGCGACCTCACCTTCAAACCTCGGAATTTGCCGGGGTTTCCTTCCCAAAACGGTAAATGAAGTTCCTGCGTCCGCGCGCGAGTCGAGCGCACAAAGACAACGCGATCAAAAGGAACACAACATACCTTGAAGGTGCGTTGGATATGAAGAGACGGTGGCCCGACGATCCGTGGTTGGCTGGGATTACTGGGCGCGACTTGAGTAAACAAAGAGAACATGAATCAAAGGAACGTACGAGAGTTGGGAAACGAGGCAGAGTTGGATTAAGGTGCGTTAGATATGAATAGACGGTGGCCCGATGATTGTGGAGTCGGCTGCCAGTGGTATTACCCGATGGATTTGGAATTGGTTCAAGTTCAAGGGCGGGTGGACTCGGAGGCGTCGAGGGAACAGCAAATGTCACTGCGACCGTTGTGCCTGAGCGTGCACGAGTCAGCGGGTAGAAAGAAAAGCAGAGAAAAAATGTACGTTGATGTTGAACGAGACGCGTTGAACTTGAGTATACGAAAAGCTGATGGCCCAACGATCCGACTCGGAGTGGAAGTGGGGAACGTCACGGTAGACTTTGGAGACTCGGGTAGCACTGCCCGTAGTAGTAAGATCTATGATGAAGCACAGATATGGAAAAAAGACGATTAGTAGCGCTGCCGGTGTGAGTCTGAGTGACATACCCAGCGGTCCCAGCCTGAGGTCCTGATGTGACCACCCGATCTGAGGCCGGACTCGGAATAGGTCTGCAGGGGTGGAGGTGTCGGCTTCTTCGTTGATGGGAGTTTGTAACCGAGTAACGTATGACTGGTCAAGTCCAGGGAATGAGCTTGTGGAGGAAATGAGCTGTAGCAAAGAAATAGAAACAGAGAAATGCCAGTGGGTGGCCCAGGAGGAATCAATGTTCAACTTGTTGATAACTTTTGTTCGAGATGTTGGAAATTGAGTCCAGGATGAAGGAGAAAGTGGGGAAGAAAGTCCTCGAACGCCAAAGGACTGGAGAATAGGGGGGGGTCGAGAAATTTTTCAGGAAATTTTTTCGTTGTTTGCCACTTAGCTCACTTTATCCCGTCATTTATCCACTTTACACCACTTTACCAACTTGTTTGGCAACTTCCGCACACCCAGCGCACGGGGCCTGAATTCAATACCTTCCCGATTTGGGGAGGTTATGTCAGCTCCCGGAAGGTCTCGTGCATGAGGCTGCTGCTTCCCGTCTCTCACCGACGGTCGAGACTCGACAACAATGACGGCCCTCAAAAACTAGGGCCAAGTCTCTGCTGGAACGTCGAGATTGAACTTGTGAGTGTTTTTATTCAAAGATTGAAGTGAACAGGCTAGTATCTCATTTTTTGCACTATGTATCTAGTGACTCTAGCTTTTCTCACGGCAGATTTGTTCCACCCAACGCTGTCGCAGGGCAGAACTGTGCGCTTCTGATGATCGCGCACATAGGCAACCACCAAGCCTGGTCCGTTTTTTTTCTCTTTCCATGTTGCAGTGTATTTAATGATGAATCATTGATGATTGGCTCTCTGCCTGCGTTTTCCTAGTATTTGCAGCTGCGTCCTACGGTCCTACTTGGTTTCCTGAATACTTGCATCTCTGGCATGTCCGTTGATGCCTGAGACTGGTCGTGTTTTGAGAGTCCGTTCACTTTCTGGCCCTTGGTCTCAACCATCATATGGTGAACCATTTTTTCTCAGGTGTCATTCACAGTATTGGATGCGTCTGGACTGAGTCTGGGGCATCAACTTGAAGAACGTTCACGGTTCAAGGTATGGTGTTTTGCATTTCACTCAATCATAGTAAATGAACCTGGTCCGTTGTACTATGCAGCCGAGGAGATGGTGGAATTCTCTTCTGTGTAGCACGTGTGACGTGTTTGAACTTGGAGGCAGACAACGTCGGTATTTCCATCTCGGGTAGTAATGACCGTCTCATCAAGGAGGGTGACACGGTCAAACGCACTGGTCAAATTGTCGATCATGTGCCTATTGGCCCCAGTCTTGGTCGTGTCGTAGATGCTCTTGGTAAACCCATCAGTGGCAAGGGTCTTAGTATTGAGACTGGTGAGTGTTGCTGCACTTCTTTGAAGGCTCCCTCGGAGTCAGGCTGTATCCTGACTCGGAACCCCAGGGTGGAGATGTCTCGGCATACATTCCTACTAACTCATTCGTTCGCGGACGGTCAAATCTTGTTGGATGCACGTCCACTTTCACCACTCGTTTCCAAGGTTCGTTCTCCTCTTTTTTTCAGACAATGGCTTCTCACTGTGGTCATCCCTTCCTCTCCCAGTCGAAGATCTGTTTTGATCTGGATGTAGAAATTGGATGTGACTCGGACAATGCCTGCCGTTGCTATGTTGTGAGCCTGCCGACTTGGATGGCTGAGATTGACTCGGAATGAAAACGGGAATGTGAACTTGAACATCATGACTCAGGCTGGGACGATCCTTCAAGCGGTGCGCGGGATCGTCTCCATTTTTAAATTCAAATG
>JBBPNI010000399.1:0-23956 GCA_038091135.1 Leccinum fibrillosum | reverse complement strand
ACTGCTCATAGCGGACCCCCGTTTCAAAGCAGAAGAACGCAGCGTTCCCATGTCCCTTTCAAAACTTTCCACGTCATGAATGATCTGGCTACTAAAGAAAGTATGAGCAAAAACGATGCCCGGGTCCATCACAGGACGACATACGCGGGATGAGATCCAACATGAGATTCGAGCACATTAATATTAACGGTGTTCAGCGACGAAGAGTGTTTGGTGAGTGGTATGGCCATGCCATTACTTGCTCTTCTAGAACCAGGTGTTGGGGCGGCCAAAACAGCCACTGTGACCGCAATGGTTATGATCGCCTTGAAGAGCATTATGGAGGAGCAGAAATACTAACATACCCTTGACCTTTAAATGTCGGAATCCATCAATCCATCACGTCTAGCCTGTTTGTTGAAACTGATGCAGTATCAGACAAGCCTTGATGTGTACCAAGCATATTACATAATCTAAGATGATCATACACTTTGCCTTGTTACCATCGTCACCGACTCTCTCGTCTACATGGCTGGCCGTTCTTTCCCCTTCCCCCGTCGTTCCTCGACTTCCCCCTCTTTCTCCCCCTCCCTCTCTCTTTCTAGTAGTACCACCTCAACACCAACCTTCTCTCCGTCACTAACCAGCTCCAGCTCCAGCACCACCTCGTCGTCCACCTCATCCACTCCCACAATCTTTTCCGAGTCCTCGTACGTGTTCCCTATCCTTGTCTACTCATTGTCTTACACTCCTTCGTAGCACCTCCTCCTCTTTCTCTTCTACGTCCTCTTCCACGTCCTCTTCGTCCCCTACACCCACCTCTTCCGATGATCCCCAGCCATCCTCGTCTTCCACCCCAATACCCTTGGTTGCCTTTTCTAGCACACCAACTCTTTCCTCGTCCTCATCCCCGGTCGTCAGCACTTCAACCTCCTTATCCCCCTCTCCGACTCCTACCCACTCCTCGGACCAAGGGTATGTAAAGAATCACTAGACTAGTTCCGATCTCGTTCCTGAAATTCTCGTTAGCTTCTTTTCCGACACCGCTGCCGTTGCGGGTACCTTTTCCGTCGTCGGCCTCGTCTGCGTCGCTAGCGTCATCGCAGTCATCCTGTATATTGTAAGACATCGGCGTTCTCGATCCTATGATTACGATGGCGCCGAATTCCTCGACAAATCCCCAGAGCTATCACCAGATCCTCTACTCCCCCACATCGCCTCCCATAATGACAGCGCATCCTCCGATCAGTCTCACTACGGAGCACCCCTGGCGCTTGCCTCTCCTCCTGTCGCCTACTATCCGGATCACGCCTATGCCTTCCACCCCCAGGCCTTTTCAGCAGGCGGCTTCCCTCCACAAGGATCTAATGATTATCCGGGACACACCCAGGGCTATCATCCACACCACATCCATTCCCCGGAGGTTCACATCATGGATTCGGCCCCTCGTGCCCACGTCATCATGCCCCATTCAGACCGATTTGCTCACGTGCAGCTGGACTCTGCTCCCATAAATCAGGTTGCCCTTGCGCATGCCGCTAATACGACGCTGAGCGTCCCAAACCAACAGGAAAATCGCTTTTCGGTCGATTCTTTCTATTCTGGAATTGAAACAGACACCCCACCGCACTCTGGCCGAGCCATCTAAGTTACTTGCGAAACATGTTATATCGGATCTTCGACTGTTTTATTGAATATTTAACTTTAGCCAATATGGATTGGTGACCACTGACCAGTATGCTGGGGACGGAAAATGTTGTACGAGATTTCTGCTGTGTAGGCGAGGTTTTCTTGAATTAGATCTTGCTTGGTTTCGATCCGTCCGGCCTGAGTTCCCACTCCTAAGTACTGTACTGAGTTCTGAGCGGTTTGTTCACGACGATGCTCCCTCGCCGATTCATCTTCACGTTCCGCCGTTGCTTTTCAACAAACAACATTAGTACTGCCGAGGCGTTCCTTGACCCAGTTCCCTCCAACCCTTCGGTCGCCTGCCTCTACCTCAACAAACCTCAAAGCAAGAATGCCATCTCCATGCGAATGCTGCAGGTGAGCTTACAAGAGCCAACGTTCAGCACAGCGGCGTTCTCACCTTGCCCAGGAGCTCCACGAATGCCTAGACGTCCTCAAGTTTGACAAAAGGTCTGTAGCACCCATCTTACTCACGCCCATGACCTCGAGCGAACACGCAGCGTTCGGGCGCTCATCATACGCTCCACCACCCCTGGCGCCTTCTGCGCCGGTGCCGACCTCATCGAGCGACGAACGATGACCCACCCCCAGGTCAACAAATTCCTCGTCGATCTTCGTTCCGCCTTTTCGGAGCTCGAGTCGCTGCCCATGCCCACCATCGCCGCCATAGACGGTCCCGCGTTGGGCGGTGGCCTCGAGCTCGGCTTTGCTTGCGACTTTCGCGTAGCCTGTACGTACTAGCCGTTTTCCGTTTCCCATGACCCTTGCTAAACTCACCACACAGCACACGACGTGACCAAGATCGGGTTGCCCGAGGTGCGCCTCGGGATCATCCCTGGTGCGGGCGGCACGCAGCGGGCCGTGCGCCTGCTGGGCATGTCCAAGGCCAAAGACCTCGTGTTCACCGCACGCATGCTCATGGCCGCAGAGGCGCTCAAATGGGGCGAGTAACCCAGCGTTCGAATCCGGCATCATGCCTTTTTTTAATGCTGACGCCCTTCCCGTGCAGGCGTGGTGGATTATGTCTCTGCTCCCCCGTCCACTGCCTATGATCGCGCTCTGGAACTCGCACAGGATATTGCCAAGAACGGTGGGTCCTCTGGGGATATCTGAATCTGGGGGCTCATCAATCGTCTTCGTAGCACCATTGGCCCTCCGGGCGGCGAAGCAGGCCCTTTCGCGCGCAGCGGATCTTCCCCTTGAGTCTGGTAAGAGATACGTTCCATCCCCGGCGCTGCTCACGTGTCTCTCAAGGCCTCGACTTTGAGAAGGCATCGTATGACCTCCTCCTCAACACCAAAGACCGTATGGAAGCTCTGGAAGCGTTCAAAGCAAAGCGACCTCCCGTTTTCCGAGGGGAATAGGCTTAAGCTTGATACAATAGCTACATGACTACCACAGTAGTGTCCTAACCACGTCCAGCGCCGGTAAAGTTCTGAGTAATTACACTTGGAATCGTCGCAGCGATGCCATCCCCAAGTTTCAAACCTCCCAGTTCTTTCATCAATAGTGCTCAGGGGCGTTATCATGAATCGGCCCTTGAGGCCCTTGGTGGCGACGTCGGGTCGCACAAGAAAGATGTTGCCGACTTGTCGAGTGAACTCGTAGCGTTCGATGAGGGGAAGAACGTTGAACGACACGGCTTTGTCTTGATACGACTTGAGATCTCTGTTGGACGGTGTTTGATCAAGTACATGATCTAGATTGTTGACTTACTTGGCAAGCATGAGACCTCCTGTTAAACATCTGCGCTGACGGTGGTCCAAATGGAGATTGGCGCCACGGACCGCGCGTGCAAACGATCCCGATCACTTCCGGATTCGAGGTGCCATCCAAGAGTTAGTATCAAACGCTACTCATCGACTCTGTCAAGGAGCACATCAAACATCTACACGATACGGCGCGCATCGCGTCTTTTCTCCTGAACTGTGCTGGCTGACGCCATCGTTGCCAGTTCAAGATCTCGGAAGCATATCACAATGACATGTCTCAGATGCCACCTGGGCTCGACAAATTGATCTACTCCTGAACTACATGAAACGTGTCGAAGACGTGCTCGGACAAGGTTGGGAATTATATGCAGAGGGGCAAAAGCTGCAGTCCGAATCAACCGCGTTCCGCAAGAAGCTCGACATCTGACCGGTCTTTGATACATGGCTGTCATGTCAGTGACGGTATCCTCCAACTCAGAGCTCTCGTTGAAACGGTTTTAAAACTGCACCCAGTCACTTCTCTACGCCAAATATGGCTTGAGAAGGGATGAGTCGATACGTCCGAGATAATTTTCAGTGATATAGGAACGTAGGATTTCGGGTCGAACATGAAAGACGTTGCCGAGCTGCCGGATGAACTCGTAGCGTTCGAGGAGGGAAGGAACGTTAAACGACACGACTGTGTCTTGCTACGACTTGAGACCTCTGTTGGACGGTGTTTGATCAAGTACATGATCTTGATTGTGTCGACTTACTTCGCAAGCATGAACCCTCCTAACAGTTGCGCTGACGGGGAACTTGCGTAGGTGGTCCAAAAGGAGACTGACGTCACGGACGGTTCAGCTCCCGAGCGAAAAACTTTGCCTGTAGCTACTAGTAACATATCTCACACTAACCTAGCCCTCTTTCACCAAAATACTACTACAGTAATGACAAGCCCTGGGTAGACTGATGACCAGCCGTTAACTAGCAAGCGTTGCGAATCCAACTCGTGGTGACTGGCTGCTGAAATCAAACACGGTATAGAACTGCTGGAGGAGGATGGTCCCGAGCGTCCAGACAACTGGTCGGGTTAAATAGTCAGCATGGGGATCTGAAAACGAACGTTGAATAGGAGAATCTCACCATCATACTGCCGAGTAGCCGCAATCCCGCTGAAACAATCGCTCGAGCCAGGCTCAACCTCCCCCAGCCTGAGGATGTTGGCAGGCACTAACAACGGCTTCCCACCAATGGTAAAAGTCACGGAAGGAAAGGAATTGCATGGGACTAGAGGAAGTCAATCAAAAGTTTAAAGTATCAACGTTGATCGAAACTCACAGGTGTAGTAACCATTCGCGAAGGCCTTACCACCAGCTGCCTTGTGCAGAGCCAAAACTCCCGACGGAATACCCCAAAATAAGTGGGAACCAGTGTCAATGATGGCGGGTACATCTGTCAGAACTATCTTGTCATTAACTTTGATGTTATCTATCTTCAGTTGCCAGAATTTCTGAAAGGATAATCTAAGTATACATCCATTACCACCCGGCGTTTACGCTTACCATATTTGTTACAGGAGTGAAGGCGAGGCTGCTCTCAATGTAAAGTGCCTCGTTCATTCCGCCGACATACAGCTCGCCTCCAGAATCAGTGACCTTGAGTGAAAACACAGATTGAGGTAGCTTTCCTTCACTGAAGAGCGTGTGAAGCAGGGGGCTTCGATCCTGAAAATCTGAGAGAGACGGGAAACCCATTCCCAATATACCATCCGGAGCAAATTCAGATAGTGCAAACTTAGAAGAGTATATTGTCGCAGAACCGATGGTCTGAGTGTCTGCCTACTCATTAGTCAGAAATGATCTTGTTCGCAAACAGTAAAATCATACGGTGAAACCAGCAAAGGTTACATTGTCCGTGTATTGTTCACCCATGGCAAAAGACCTATCCTGAAAATCTATCTCAAAATTTTTATTGAGGTCCTTGGCAGTTCCGGACGAAGCAGTATCCCAGAGGTTATGGTGGCTTCTGCAGTTCGCATCACCGTTTGATGCTGCAACAAAGAGGTCGCTGGGTCGAATAAGGCGAGAGAGTGGATGGCACCGACGGAAAACACTTGCCTAGAACCGGTGTCGAGCATGACTAAAGTGGCGACTAGAGTGAATGGGTGTCACGAATGCACGGAACAACTTACCAGTGAAGGATTTGGGGGGAGTGCCGATAAAAATGGTCCCAGACCATCCTTGAGCACGCTTGTAGTACAAATCAACGCCAGGTCCACTACTCATCAAATCAACGCCAGCTTGACTGCTCTGTGCGGACTCTCGTTTCAAAACAGAAGGATGTAGTGTTCCAAGTATGTTCTTTTCCAAACGGCTCGGGTCACGAATGATCTGGCTAAATAAAGTATGAGCAGAGACGATGCCTGAGGATATCACAGGACGATATACGCGGTATCTGATCCAACATCATGACACTCGAGCACATCAAAATTAACGGTGTTCAGCGACGAAGGGCGTTTGGTGAGTGGTATGGCCATGCCACGACTACTTGCCCTTCTAGAATCAGATGTTGGGGCGGCCCAAACAGCCACTGTGACCGCAATGGTTGTGATCGCAATGGTTGTGATCGACTTGAAGAGCATTGTGGAGGAGCAGAAACATCAACAAGTACTTACATGTGCATTGCGCTTGCATTAAATGTCAGAATCCATCACTGAGTCTAGGATGTCACCTGATGTGAAAAGGGTGAAACTGATAAAGTTTCAACTACTAGTACTACCTTTTCCTATGTCGATGACGGTGTGTCCGTCGATCGGCGTCGATGATCGATCATCCAAAGTTGCTGCGGTGTAGTGTCACCAGTACTAGTGGTCGCTGCTTGAATTCAGCCTTCAACCAACCTGCTCCGACACTCGCGGCGATTATGTAAACAAATGCCAAGTGTTTTCGACCATCATGAACCCATGATCAATGATGGCATGATCATGATGGCATTAGTGCAAGTCTTATGGTTATCAACGGTCTCTTGGACGCTTTTATCTCCAGTCACAGCAGATATCGATCTGTGTCGCTTCATCAAATCGTTTCATACGGTGCATGGCGAAGAGCGGATGCCAATATCCTTGGCACATTCAAGTTGGGATGTGCCAAGTTCCAACGTATTATTACCTTCTCCCTCTTCCACCCTCCGATTCTTTGAGCAGGAAGCCTCTCTCCTCCCCAAGTACTTGTGGTACCCTGCCATGCAACTTGCAATCAATCCAGGGTCCGAGTCACGGCCCTGTATCGCCATAGCCGTCTCTGCAACTCTAGCCAACTCCCTTGACAACACTTCGATTGGTACTAGCTGAACCCTAACGTACCGGCCTCGGATGGGTAGCGGTCCGGGTAGGGTAGCGGCGGCCCCCTGGTGAGAGCTTTTTGCAAAGCAGGCTCGAAACTGCTACCATACCACTCCTCAACCTGCCCCTACTTGTAGTACATCACTGCGAAGAGGGGTGCTGGCAGACGGATGAGCAAGCAGGCACAGTGACCGCAGACGACGGACTGTCACCCCACGTCGTTAGTGCGAACTTGCTTCGGACCGTTGAATAACATGTAGAGATACATCCATCCTCCCTGCTCCCTGCTCACGTTCTCTCAAGGACTCGACTTTGAGAAGACGTAGTATGACCTCCTTCCCAGTACCAAAGACCGCATCATGATGGAGGCTCTCGAAGCGTTCAAAACAAAGCGACCGCACGTCCTCTGAAGGGAATGGGCTTAGCTTGATACAATAGCTACATGACTATCATAGTGTCCTAACCACGGCCGGCGACGGTAAAGTTCTGAGTAATTCCACTCGGAATGGTCGCGGCGATGCCATCCCCAAGCTTCAGACCTTCCAGTTCCTTCATCATCGTGCTCAGACGCGTAATCATGGATCGGTCCTTGAGGCCCTTGGCGGCCACGTCAGCGACGGTATCCTCCGTCTCAGAGCTCTCGTTGAAACGGTTTTCAAACTGCACCCAGTCACTTCTCTGCGCCAAATATGGCTTGAGAAGGGATGAGTCGATACGCCCGAGATAATTTTCAGTGATATAGGAACGTAGGATTTCGGGTCGAACGAGAAAGACGTTGCCGAGTTGTCGGATGAACTCGTAGCGTTCGAGGAGGGAAGGAACGTTAAACGACACGACTGTGTCTTGATACGACTTGAGATCTCTGTTGGACGGTGTTTGATCAAGTACGTGATCTCTTGATTGTCTCGACTCACTTGGCAAGCATGAGCCCTCCTGTTGCGCTGACGGGGAACTTGCGTAGGTGGTCCAAAAGGAGACTGACGTCACGGACTGTTCAGCTCCCGAGCGAAAAACTATGCCTGTGGTCTACTGACCTGTGGAACGAGGTACCGATCTCTGTAAGGAATACCTCGCGGTTCTTGCCGCTCAGACTCTGGAGTGCAGCATCCCGAACCTTTTCCAAGATCTCACAACACGCAATACAGGGCTCCGTGTTGACTCGAGCAAACGACTGGTCATCGTTGCGAGGCTTGAAGTCGTTCTTCTTTTGTTTCCCGAGTTGCAGAGACAACCAAGAAACGAGGGCTAGGAAGATTCATCGTGAAAAGTTAATTTGAGACAAAGTATAAACTTACCGTCAATAAGTCGCTGCAGCAAACTGTTGCTGACGCCTTCGATGCGACTGACCGCCTGGTTGTTGAAGACAGACATTTCGCGTCGGATCGTCACGGACGCAGCTGCCAGCGGGAACAAGGCTACATTGACGTAGTGTTGCCAGAGATGGCACACGAGGTCGACGGTGTTGATCACGCTCAACGCCTGGAGGTTTGGCTCTGCCTTGGGATCAGCAGACTCGATGCGAGCATATGCACTTTGGGTGACCGAGGTTACACGTCAGCGCGCTCGTTCATTCGTCTACACTCACGTTTCGATGGCAACTTCGAGATATAAACTTGCGATTACATCGGCCAACACCTTGAGCAAGGTGAAGGTGTTCTTTGGCCTACGAATACGCGCGTCAGTAGTGGGGTTCGTCTAGAGGGTGGTGCGAATATGCTAACACATCGTTCTGGGCACTGAGCTCGGCGCATCTCCCGACGGCCTCGGCATGCCACCTCAACACTTTCTCCGCCGTTTCGACGCTGAGGAGACCATCCTCTTCGCGCGTCGGCTCCTCGGAAGTTCTTTCGTGGGCACGATCCGTCATCATACTACCGAATCGCATGATAGCGGCAGCTGCCTGTGCAGAAGTAGTGGAAGTCGTCATCGTTGATGTGTTGGCAGCAGCGGCTCCCAAGCGATCCACCATGCGATCAAACATGGTCGTCTTTCCTTTCTCCCTTTGCGTTTTCATCTTGATCCAATGTACGAGTCAGCAGCGGGGCGACGAAAAGGCGGAGAACTCACGTGAAATTGGGTGAAATTACTGAGAAGAATTGCATAGAGGTCCGTCAGACATTTGCTCTCGCGATCGATATATTTCTGCACTTCAGTGTACGACATGAACAACTCCTCCATGGCCATTTCTAACATCGCAGAGACTGTCGTCGTGGTTGCGCCATGGGCAGCAGAAGGTGTATTTGTGAATGAATTACGGAATTCGGCAGCTTCGAGCGACGAAGATCGGGTCAGAGTCAGGGAGGGTAATTCGTGCTTCTTCAGGTCCTCTACTAGGACAGAGGTCTCGATGTGGATGAGTTGCAGGATCCGTAGGTACGCCAATTCTGATATGGAAGTCCCCATATTCAAAAGTTGTTCGACGTATTGTTGGATCTATATAATTGCATCAGATCATTCAGCATTGGTCACAGAGTGCGCAGAAGGACCGACGGATTGGGCAAAGACGCGTTGCAAGAACACCTGCATAACAAGGGGAGGGTTCGGGAAAACGGCCTGCACGATTTGAGCTTCTTGAGCCACTGTCGCTCGAATTTCTCCAAAAAGTTCCGTAAGTCCTGATTCATTTCGAGGAGGGCTTTCATCGGGGTTCGAGATTGTGCTCCATCTGTCACACATTACGATCAATTTCAAGAAACAAACTGAGAAACGTACAAATTATCGCTGTCATCCACATGCTCCCTTATCTTGTTGATGAAAAAGTCATGTTGGTTAACATACACTTGCACGCAAGATGTACCGCCGTTGAAATCCAGGAGAGTTTGGGCACAGTGCTGTTGGGTGGGTGTGAGACGAGGGTATTGACAGTTGATCGTACTAGATCGGACAGACATGCATCATCTTTGGATCGCCTTTGCGATAACACTTGTCGAAAAGGTAAAGCATATCTTTCTCAAACTTCTCGCAATACTTGTCAATGTTCTCTCTCGTCTTCAGGATATTTATAGATTCAGGGTGCCACAAAATGATCATTAGGGACACACCTTATCTGCCATCGGAAGATCCACCTCTTTGGCTACGGTCGTCAACCGCCTGAGGATGATAGCTACTTCTCGTCGACCTCCTTTACCTTCTTTCTTAAGAGCGTCAAGACGGGTTGTATCGCCACGGGAGAATTGATTGTAGTAATCAATTAGATCATGGGCTGCCTGCGCCCTCTGTCGCTCGATGTGGACAGATTCGAGCTTTTCACCTGCTCAGCATCAGCGTGATGACCTACACCGGGAAACAAGCAGACGCACCTATCCGAATCGACGTTCGTCCGACCTCGTTTAGCTTACTTTCCATCGTTGAAAACGACGAGCCGACAGCCTAACACGCGTGCAGTCATTCACGCGAAGCGGGAGACGAAGAGGTAGCACTTACTTCGAATCCTCTGTTTAGTTCAGCCATCTTCTTCGAGTACTCACGTTCCGATACCCTCACGCTCTTCTCAAGCTGCTCCGTCTTGGTCTGCACATCCTTTCGGATCGCTATTAGACGGTCAACTGCTGCTTCGAACGTGCGGATGAAGGGTTTCGGGTCGAAAGCTGCAAAGAACGCGTCACACGACGGAGGCGCGGAGCTAGGAACATTGCACGCACGCCCCGAAGAGGTCTTTGACTGAGTGATCAACTTCTCGGATACCGATCCTACGAAGTCCTTGACGTCAAACTTCCCCTGAGCGAATGAGTAAGCGCGGTAAAGGAACAGTACATTGGTCTGGTTCGAACCTGGAATGTGTCGAGGGTTAGCTGACCTTCGACCACGGGGTCGAGCTCGATCAAGTCAGGTTGCTGCCGTTGCATCGAGTAATCCTGTAGTGCTAGTAACTTGGACAGTAACTAGTATGCTTTGTTTTGACGTGTTGAAAACCAAAGGTTATGGAGAAACCTCATCCACTTCAGACGCTCCTCCAATTTCTCGTGACGGATTCTTCCAGCATTGTTCACCTTTCCTATATATTGGGCACCCTCTCGTCGTCCTATCTCGCCCCATCCCCGCACTTGCAAAAATGGGTAACCCGCGTCACCTCATTGATGCACTCAAAAGATCCCGCAGCACGCTGGGCTGCCATATGTATCGCGTGCCGCATGTCGTCATTATCAAAATCGCTGCTCATTGACAATGCTCAATCCTGGATTGGAACCGTGTTTCCAGCGTTGTCGGTCTGTTAGATGCTACATGTCGCGTTTTTTCGCTCAATCGCTCGTTTACAGAAACCTGAGCCTATTCCCATCCTCAAGGCGTCTGTCCGATACTTGTGCTTAGTTCTTTGTGCTTCGGGACACAACCCCGAGTTTCAGAGACAAGTCGCAATCCCCATCGTGCCTAAAATGAGCTCAGCACTCCTGACAATCGCAGAGAAGCACCATGATTCGGATATCAAGGTGGTCCCACGTATCTCGATGCAATATACGTGCTCATCGTCTGCCAGACCACGTCCATACGAAGTTTGGCACAATTGATACCGCTATACCCTTCGCTGCATAAAGCACTCAGCCAGAGATTATTCGCCCTGTGTCATGGAATATTCAGTGGTTCCATACATCGCGCAACGGATGACCTTCTTGACGCTTCTGCGGATCTTTACGCTGTCCTGCATTTCCTTGGAGGGAAAGTTGGAGGTGCAAACTTATGGCGGACTTGCTTGGATGAGGTCTTGCAGTTCTCTTGGTCGGCTTGGCTTTCTTTGCGAACAACATTTCCTACGAGTATACAATCGAGTCATAAGGCCATGGGCTGCTTCCGATCCAATGGCAATTTGCCCAACCATCTCTCGCACACCGACACGACGATGGCGGCTAATCCGTTGACAGCAACTGCACTCAACCTAGACAACCTTAAATGTGGAGTCAGCGCAATTGCTGCGCTACTCAGGTAACTTGATAATTATAACCATACTCCATTTTCTCACCCGCAGCATAGAGCACCTGCCAGTCGTCCCGTACAAGTGCCGATCGGTTATCTTGCAGCCTTTTCCTGGTGTTTGTTAGCAAGCACGCTTGATGATGAGGTTGGTCACGAAAAGGCTTCAGCTCCTTTGTACGGCACTCAGACCGCTCTAGGACCAAGCCCACTTCGATCCGCATGTTAGAGTTGCTGAAACTGCAGTGATACCCCAAATCTGGGTGCAGGCATGTCATTTGCTCTCTTGTGTAACTCAGACGTATGTTCGATATCTGATCTTGCGAATGTATTGATTCGAAGCCCTTTTCTAGCGCACAGGACCTTTTGGCCCCCCACACATCAAAATTGATCATGGTTATTTCGTCCCACCTCGAAAACAATCCTGAGCCGTGTGTATAATGCTTTTTGGAGATTCCTACATTTAGTCATGTCAACCACAGTTCACAGATGTATTCTTTTCTTCGGTGTGCCTACCACCTGCTTTACTTTTGCCCCGTTGTCGGTGCTACTCTCGGGGTTAATCGTCTCTTGAAGGCAACCATCTCCATTTTGTCCCCTCTCTACCTTCAACAGCCACGTACAGAGACGGACTTGGGAGCTACTAGCCAGTCGAAAGCAAGCAAGAAGAGGCGACGAGGGTACGAAGCGGACAATGTACTCTCGGCAACCAATTCCACGGTCTGTGCGACAAGCGATGAGTGCGATATATTGATCGCGGCTCTAGATGGTGAGTGCCGTGATGCATGTTCAAACGCTTGGCTTCTAATAAGCTGTACCAAGTTATGGGTCAGTGTATGCTGCATGCGGAACTCGTTCCTTCTACTCGCTCCCTTGCGAACCGAGTCCTTCTGTCTATCCTTCTGTCACTTCCCTCGATCCCACCTTCAAGTCTTTCATCCGATCCCAGTTTCCACGGGAAAGTGATCAAAAAAGTTCGCGACATGTGTGTTGAAACTGTGCAAGGAACCTCGCATGCCATGAGCAAAGGCACCGACCTTGTCCTCCATTCATTTTCCTTCGAGGTACGTAAACTCATTTCTACAGCGAGTATTTTGGAACCAGCAGTATACAGAGTTTAGCGACACGCGACCAACTTCATTCTCGCGTTGACCTCCTGCTGCACCCTCGACGTCCACCATTTGTCCGAACACTGCCGTTCGTGGAGTGTCTGTCCCTTTCCGCCGCAGAGGAGAGCACAGAAGAAACTACATCCCGTCGTTCACTGGGTTTGACTTTTGGCGATGGAGACATCCATCTAGTTGCTTCCGATCTACAAAACCATCCCAAAGCAGCCAACCACAGCTCCTTGATTGTGAATCACCCAAGATCCCCTAAACCACTGCAAGAACCGCCATTGCCGACCTCCGTTGAAGTGTATCCGCAGACTACACGCGACGCCAGTGCTGACTTCCCTATGAAAGGCACTGATCTCCCGGCAGTGTCCGCATTACGAGCCGCACCCGACGTACCAGCTAGATCACTACCTTTAACCTCCCAAAAAGCGCCTGCCCCAATTCCATACGAAGTACCGATGACAGTCGACGATTCCGATCACGAAGAAGTGCCCACTATAGATGTAGGCTCGGACTCGGACTCGGACTCGAATGCCTAAAATATACCATGTAGCATTATCTATAACAGATGCTTCAGACCCAACCGTTATAGCCAATCTGAAGTTCGTAGTCTCTTGACCCGGGCTGATTCTATTGTGACGATATTGAGGTCAGCCTCGTCATCTGAGGCTTCAGTCTGTGCGCTGGCATTCGGATTCTGGGCTAGATTCTGGGTCTTCTTGTCGTATAAGTTCACCAACTCACAGTAGGTCCCGGAGGAATACGCCTACCATGCTTAATAATGTGTCCACTACGATGTTCTCCGAATCGAGAGACTTGGCTCGTTCGAAAAATATCTGAGCACGAGCGAGCATCTCGTTGTCGATTGGTCGAGCGTCATCCTCACTTGCGGAGCCAGGTTGAGAAGTGAGGACAGAACACATGCCCGCGTAGATGTGGAGCACGGCATTGTCACGAAAAGGAAAGGAGGGGAGAGAACTAGTATCGGGATTGATTAGCGATGACACGCAGTGAAGGGGTTGGGGACTCAACAATTCCAGTTCGTCAAGAGCCTCTCTATGCCTCCCAGCCAGAACATACAAGTGGACGAGTTCACACAAGATTCGTTCCCTCTGTAAACGGAAAGGGCGGTCAGTGCGACGAGGTGTGGCGATTCCGGTATACAAACGTCTTCAGGGTGGTGCAACATCATCGTCCGCAGGTAGTCGATCTTGGTTTGATTACTTTCTGTTCTATGCGGGGAGTGATCCAAGAGCCCGACTGCGAGCGACCATGAGGTTTTCCAGTCAATTTCTTTACACCTGGCGAGAATTGCCCAAGTTCGGCGAGCACGGTGGAGATCACCCCGTTGTATGCTGAGGTGGAGCACATCGTAGAGGCGCCGGATATGTACGCGACGAGATGTGATGGGTGAGATATCCTTTGGTGGTGAAAAGAGAAATGTGTGCATATATCCAACTTGAAAAGGTTCCACATTCGTTTGCTTACTCGGTGCGATGTTGGACGATGATTTCAGCTTCGACTCGTCAGTATGGAGTGCACCCGCGCCAGCACGCTCCCTTCTGTCACCGTTCTTGGATACCTCCTCTCCTGCTCTATCTCATGTCCAACTGGACGATTTCGATGACTTCCACACACCGCTAGAATCCAAAACACCGTCTCTCGCGCCGGACGATGATTTTGCAGATTTCGGAGACTTTGGTGAGGTAGGGGGCTCGGATGCTAATTTCGCTTTCGAGGAAGATACAACATTCGGCGGGGAGGCGCAGGGGCCAGAGTTTTCTTCGTTGAGCTGGAGGTCCCTCCATCTAGATCCACTACCTTCTGCGCGGGACTTGAGTCTACAGATCGATGAAATTCTTGGTCCAGTCTGGTCAGACAATTTGTCCAGTTTGACCAGGGATGAAGATGTCAGACAAGTCGAGGGCATTGGCCAGATACTAACTACTCCAACGGGGTACGCGGCATGTTTCATCTTGGTCGCCTTCCACTCATGCACTGTAGACGCGAGCTGTATCTGTCGCTGCTGAATTCACCACCCATCATGGAACCGATCAGTTGGGTACGGTCTCGCATACGGCAGCAACATCTGATTGCCCTTGGACTTCCTGTCAATCTGGATGAAATACTTCCCCAGACTTCCACAAAGTCGCTTCCACCACTTCACATTTCGACTCGACCCATGTCTGCTCCTCCGGGAGCACACGGTCAAATCCGGAGTATGCCCTCATCCCGGAGCAATTCTCGAGCAGGGACACGCTCAAATACACCCCAACCATCTGCACATCCTGGACCGTCGACTGCGAAGCAACTCGGCCTCGGCCTTAAGCCAGAGCTGGATGCAAAGAAAATAGACGACCTTTTGAAACTCGACATAGGTAATGTCGCGTCTGTCGTTTCCAGTGTGTATCCTGACCGTTTCGCAGATCAACTGAACTTGTTACCGTTGACAAAGCTGGACAAGTATCTCGCAGACCTGCGCCGCGAGACGACAAACGCGTCTTCGCTTCTAACCTATTTGCTTCAAACACGTGACGCACTGCAGCAGGACTCAGAGACGTATAATAGGCTGATTGCAGAGTTAGTGAGCGAAGCCCAAAAGAATAAATCTGGAAAAAGCAAGGCGGGGGTGAAACGCAGCGGAACATTGAGTTAGGTCTTGGCTAGTAGTGTAGTACTAGTACTACTACTAGTCGCTTCGTTCTTGTACAGCCTCACGTGATGTCATCGCGTATGAAAAAAAAAGTGTATCGAGCTGATCTGAGCTTGTCCATGTAAAACAACTCTTCTCGCAGCATGAACGTCGCCGTATCTTTACCCTCTACGGTCTCGAGTGTATCATTCTCATTTCTCTCCACGGAGGACATCCGCAAGATATCCGTGAAACAAATTGTTAACCCAGTCCTCCTCGACGACCTAAATAGACCCAATGTCGGAGGTTTGTACGATCCTGCTCTCGGACCAAGTGACCGACATGACATGTGAGTCGTCTTACTCTTAGTATTCAACTCTCTAACGTTTGTCTGTGTGCAGCTGTGCAACATGCCATCTCAACTATTTTACTTGTCCCGGACACTACGGTCATATCGAACTCCCCTCTCCTATCTACCACCCTTTGTTCATGACAAACATGTATAACATTCTTCGTGGAACCTGTTTGTTCTGTCATAGATTTAAGGCCCGTCGATCCGTGGTGGGCGCGATTTTCTTCCTGTCATCGTTTGCACGGGCTGAGTGGGTCACCTGGAGTTTAGGTTTGTAAGTACGTCGCTAAACTACGGTTGATGGAGCATGGTCTGCTCGAGGCCGCGTATGGCGTGGATGATATCCATGTTCAATTACGGGGTGCCGATGCCGATGAAGATAGCCAAGACGAAAGTGACGAGGATTTCGAAAAGCGCCTCGAGCTCTATGTCGCTATCCACTTTGCTCGTGCATCTGGCAGTAAACGCGATCATTACAAGAACGAGCTTGTTTATCAGGCGAGAAAAGAGGTTATTCTGGACTTCATGAAGATAGCCATCTCAAAAACGTGCCAGAATTGTAATGCGTGAGTGGCCTCTCCCAACACCTTTTCTTTGGCTTCGCTCTGTTTCCTGATGGATGGTATCATAGATATTCCTACACGTTCCGGAAGGAGGGCTTTACCAAGGTTATGGAACACGACCTCCCCTTGAAACACAAAAATCGGCATATGACACTTGGCCTCAAGCGCCCAAATGTGCTCCTTACCGAACAACAAGCAGCCGCAGGATATCGTCCAAGTGTAGACGATCAAATACTTGATGACGTCGATGATTCTTCCGATTCCGAACCCGAAGGAGAATTGACCTATCCGGATGATGAGGAAGTAGAAGTGCAAACCGTGTCTCTAAAGGATGCGCTGCCCAAGTCAGCCAGCGAAAAGGTCAAGGCATCCCGTAAACGTAACGAAAGAGTCATGCCTCCAGAGGAATGTCGTGCCCACCTTCGTCGTTTGTTCGAAAATTGTCCCGTCATCTGTTCACTTCTGTTTGGCAGACATGGTCCCTTTGCACCACTTTCACGTCACGGACTGTCGTTGGCCTCCGCGGACGTGTTTTTCATGGACGTGTTGCTGGTACCGCCGACGCGATTTCGGCCACCTGCCAAAATGGGGGAAACTCTCTTTGAGAACCCTCAAAATGAGCTCCTCGCCAGAATTCTTGGCACATCTTATCGTTTGCGCGATATCAATGCCGATCTGGTTGCCGCATCTGCGAAAGACTCGACTGTGGATGAGGCTTCGCGCAGACAATTGTTTGGATCGCTTCTTGAAGCTTTGGTCCAGCTACAAGTCGACGTCAACAGCTTTCTCGATAGTAACAAGAACCCGCAACCAGTCCGTCAGGGAAAGCTACCACCTTCTGGCGTAAAGCAGGGTCTGGAAAAGAAGGAGGGTCTGTTTCGAAAGCATATGATGGTCCGTTTTATGAAGCTCATGCATGTCGAGACCGGCTCAGCAAGATCATACAGGGGAAACGTGTCAATTACGCCGCGCGTTCGGTCATTTCTCCCGATGTCAATATTGAACCCAACGAGATCGGCATTCCACCTATTTTCGCCAGGAAGTTGACTTATCCAGAACCAGTCACTCCATTGAATGTTCACCAATGTCGTCAATGGGTAATAAATGGGCCGAAGAACTATCCTGGTGCGACCATGGTGGAGTTCGAAGATGGACGCCTACAGTCATTGGTAATTTCCTCCTGATATCAATTCTATCGAGCTTCATTCCCGCACAGGACAAGATCACGAAGGAGCAACGCCAAGCTATTGCCGATATGCTCTTTACACCACAGGACGCAACTGGTGGCGGGCGCAACGGTCTTTCGACAAAGACTCCGTCTATCAATAAAAAGGTGTATCGCCACCTACAAGACGGTGATATCTTGATCTTGAACCGACAACCAACCCTACATAAACCGAGCATGATGTGCCACAAAGCACGGATCCTTCAAGGCGAGAAAACAATACGCATGCATTACGCAAACTGGTCAGTACGTTTCTGTGTCCTTTTGTTCGTTTTCAATTAAATAATATTGTGCAGCAACTCCTATAACGGTATGTCCGATCAGGATCTCCGAATTGTACCCTCGGTCGCTAATCTATCCACTTGCAAGCCGACTTCGATGGCGATGGTAAGTGTGTTCTATTTGACTGCCTCGCATATCACTCACGCATTTCGCAGAGATGAATATCCATTTCCCCCGTATGTCTTCTGGCATTGCTGTTTTCTAGCCTTCTCTGATCATGTCCAGAGAACCCGGTGGCACAAGCGGAGGCTAGGTTCATTGCCAATACAGACAACCAATACCTGGTACCTACGTCCGGCAAACCTCTCCGAGGACTTATACAGGACCACGTCGTTGCTGGAGTGTGGATGACAAGCCAAGACACATTTTTCTCCAGAGACGAGTATTTCCAACTTCTCTACGGGGCTCTCCGACCAGAAAGCGTCGAATCGTTGTCTAACCGCCTTAAAACTCTTCCGCCTGCCATCTGGGCACCGAAACCTCTTTGGACAGGCAAACAAGTAGTACGTCGTTTCTTAGCGCCGTTCTTTTGTGCACTCACAGTGCCTAGATTTCCACCGTACTCCTGAACATAACACCTCCCAACGCCGAGGGGTTGAATCTAGAGTCTACTTCCAAAGTTTCCGGAAGCCTATGGGGAAAGGGGTCATTGGAAGACAAAGTCGTCATCCTCGATGGTGAACTACTTCGTGGTGTCCTCGACAAATCAGCTTTTGGCGCCACGGACTATGGGCTTGTGCATTCGGTGTACGAGCTCTATGGAGCGACTGTCGCGGGACAACTCCTTGGTATCCTCAGTCGCTTATTTACAAAATTCTTGCAGCACCGGGCGTTTACTTGTCGCATGGACGATCTGGTATTAACTCCTGACGGGGACCGGGACCGGGCCAACATCTTGCAGAAGAACGTCAACCTCGGCACGGATGGCGCCATCGAAAACTTTCCTTCGTTATCCAAAATAGAAAGGGAGGATATTCGTCCCACCCTGACGGTTCTCCTTGAAGATGTTCTCCGAGATGATAGTAAAATGGCGGGTCTCGATGTAACCGTCAAAAGCAAGCTCGCAAAACTGACGAAATCGATCGCCGACGCTTGCATACCCTTTGGGCTGCTGCGCAAGTTTCCCCACAACCACATGCAGACAATGACCCAGTCCGGTGCCAAGGGTAGCGCGGTCAACGCCCAGCAGATATCTTGTGCCCTTGGTCAACAAGAGCTGGAGGGTCGACGTGTGCCAGTCATGGTCAGCGGGAAAACACTTCCATCGTTCAAACCATTCGAAACGAAGGCGATTGCTGGCGGATACGTCGCGAGTCGTTTCCTGACTGGTGTTAAGCCACAAGAATTCTACTTCCACTGCATGGCTGGTCGTGAGGGGCTCATCGACACGGCTGTTAAGACGTCACGCTCAGGGTACCTACAACGGTGTCTCATCAAACACTTGGAAGGAATTCGTGTTCACTACGACAACACCGTTCGTGGCAGCGATTCTTCAGTTTATCAATTCCTCTATGGCGGAGACGGTCTCGATGTCACCAAGCAGAAACATCTCTTCCAGTTCAAATTTGTGGCGGAAAATCAAACTACCCTTCTCAACCTGTATCAACCGAAGAGCATCGCTGGTACGATCAATGATGAGGAAGCTGTGGCTTATATGAAAAAGGTGTTGAAGCGATCCAAAATACGCGACAATGAATACACACCAGCTCCACGGGAAGAGATGGCTCCCGTTCTTGACTTGTTCACTCCATCACGTTATCTCGGAAGCACTTCAGAGAGGTTCGCCGAGTCGATCGAGGCCTATCTGAATTCTAACCCTCCGACCATCAAGTCGAAGACTTCAGAAGAGAAGCAAGGGATCAAGTGCAGACAACCGCTCATGAAACCCCGATACTTCCGCCTTCTGATGAACGTCAAGTATTTGAGAAGTCTTGTCGAGCCTGGAGAGGCAGTCGGCCTATTAGCATCCCAAGGGTAGGTCCCGTCCACGCTATTGTTGTAACATGATCGTCATATGGCTACAGGATTGGCGAACCTTCGACGCAAATGACCTTGAATACATTCCACTTTGCTGGCAAGTGATACAGTTATATTTGCGGTGACCTTACTCATCTGTTCTGTAGGTCATGGTGCCGCAAACGTCACTTTGGGCATCCCTCGCCTGAGAGAAATAGTGATGACAGCTTCCCAAAAGCCTAAGACCCCCTCAATGACCATGGACGTCGTACCTGATGTTTCAGATGCTGATGTCACGAAGTTCTGCAAGAGAGCCAGCAGACTCGTTCTTTCCCAAGTCGTTGAGAGGGTCGTCGTCAAGGAACGATTCCATGTTCAGGGTGATGCCCGTCGAACAGAGTTCTCCATCGACCTCTCCTTCTACCCCGAAGAGGAGTACGCTGAGGAATACGACGTTACCGCAGTCGGAATCCTCGACGCGTTCGGGGCTCGCTTTCCTATAACCCTGAAGCGGGAGCTACAATTGGAAATGAAAAAACTGGATGCGGACCTTAAGAGCCAGATAGCACTACTTGGCAAAGGTAAAGCAAGGAAGGAAAGAGTCGCAGGGGAGACCGATGGAGACGCTGACGCCGGAGAAGAGTCTGCCGAGAATGCTAGGGATGCGGAAAATGAGCAAGACGACGCTGATATTGAGGACGCGAAGCGCGAGCGCCTGAGGAAGGAACAGGCTTCGTACGAGTCAGACGAGGATGATGAAGAAGTGTTTGACGATGCAGCGATAGAGGCCGCATATGCCTCTGAAGGGGAAGAGGCGGACGGGGAAGGAACTGAACGTGGGGACAAGACAATGGGTCCCGGTACACTTCGCGAACAGGCAAAAATCGTAGCAACCAAATTCGCTAAAAACTTCCCTCAAACCTCGAACTTCAAATTTTCCCAATCGGCATGTTCATTCAAGCTTGAAGTGCGTATCCTGTCCACTCACCGCAGATGGTCATTTAACGAGTAATCTAGTTCCCAGTCGATTTTCCAAAACTTCTCTTGGTTGGGATCGTGGAGCGTGTCTGTCGCAAGACTGTTATTCGAGAGATCCCTTGTATTGCAGATTGCTTCAAACTCGCAAACGACAAGGGGACCGTGCAGGTTTGTGGTCCTGCTTTTGGCTTGGAAGCACACTGAGATCTAGGAACACAGCTGACTACTAATGGGTCGAACTTCCGTGGCATCTGGCTATTTGCGGGTGGAATGGGCGAGAGTATCGTCGATTACGACACTATCTATTCGAACGATATTTATGCCGTCCTGCGGACTTACGGCGTAGAGATGGCGCGCGCTGCAATCTTGCACGAGGTTGGGGGGGTGTTCAGTGCGTACAAGATCGATGTCGATATGAGACATCTTGAGTTGATTGCCGACTACATGGTAAGTGCATGGTTAGGTTTCTAGTTGGTGATGTACTGAGACACAATAGACGTTCGATGGTGGATACAAGCCTTTCAACCGAAAGGGTCTTTCGACTAATCCCTCGCCACTGCTGAAGGCGTCCTATGAAACCACCGCCTCATTCTTGTCGGAAGCCACTTTGTTTGGCGATTTTGACGATCTTTCGACGCCGTCGAGTAATATTGTGATAGGTCGACCGAACCGGACTGGGACTGGTGTGTTCGATGTGGTCATGCCTATCTAGTTGTTTACGTAATGGTGTAATGCATTGACATCCGTCGTTGTTTGTCGTTATTGGGTTCACGTGGCTACCCCACTCACAGTTTTTCTTTTGTACACGGTCGGCCTCGAGGCCAGGGTGATGACTCGGCGGTCCCCTGACTTTAATCTTCGTTTTTAATCTCTTTGTCATCGACCACATCATCATGGACTCCCGCCGTCGCACCCCACTCCAAGACCTCCCACTGGAACAATTTCTCACACCTGACACCGTCAAAACGCCACGAAAGCACAAACGTCCATTGTCTCCTTCTCAGTCCACGCCTCTCAATCCCGCTAAGCGCCGCGTCCTGGATGCGGAAGGCATCACCTTCTCCAACAATGTCGTCACATCTTCTCCCATGTCATTTATGCTGCCCAACTTGCGCTCAGTGACCCCAACGAGGCCCTCGCGACTCGGAAATGGGTATATTTTTATCTTTGATCCCTGCACGGTCAATTGAACGTTGTATTTAATAGGCTTGTTCGAAATCATGCACGGTCTCAAGGAACATTATCTCCTCTGTCATCGCGCCAGCATTCGCCGTCTCGCGAACCCTACCCTAAACCGACGATTGAGTCGTCCACCGACCCGCAATCTAGGCACTATCCCGGGTTTGACATCTTTCGGGAAATCCAACATCGCCGGGACTCGTCCTCTCCGAGAGTGCCTCTGCCCTCTGATAGCAATGGTCAGGGCGACAGATCTGAAGAAGACAAGGAAAACATGCCGCTCAGAAAGAAGGCAAGAAAGCTGTGTTCGAAGAAACGTCTCTCTGGTCTCGATGGCCTGGATGCATCGTATCTCGCTACGCCCTCACAGACGAGCAAGGTTTTTCATCCCGAGCGAACACCTTTTTCCCCGCGCCAGGCTCTGCGATGATTTATCGCAGACCTCATCGGCTCTGAGGAGCTCCCTCGCACAATCTCGTTCAGTATAAATAGGAAACTTTTGGAAGGCAACTTGACACGTTAGAGTATTGTTCATGCATTATCATGACGAAGGACATGCTGGCAAGCCTGGGATGTTTATGGTTCTAGGGCGGATTTGAGGAGTGTTCATGCTATCATATGCTGTTAATTGATTTGTACTGTCTCCTACGAGACCGTAATGTTATGTTACATTGGGTACAGTACCAAAATATACTCGCATTTTCTTTTATGTGCCTAAATGCGCACTGATGAAGAGCAACTAATCGAGGGTGGGACCATTATGTAATCCCACTCTGGGAAGTGTTACAGAGTACTGGTCAACTGAATGTAACAACCCATCCACGACAACACCTTTGGGCCGCCGAGTCAAAATGAGGTCCCCGGTCGCCAATGCGATTTTATTCGTCTCCTTTTCGTCCGTCGCAGTGGCGCAGTTCGGATTCTTCGACCATATGTTTGGGAATCATCAAGGCCAACAACAACAAAGTCAGCAGCAACAGCCGCAGGGAGGCTCGCAATGGATTGCGCACGCCGATGGAGGTTCGTATGGGTTACCAGTCATCTTGGACGGATGTTGATGCAATTCCACAGTCGCGTGCTCCTCGTATTTGTGCCCGGATAGTCTGGTCTGTGTTGCGCGGCCGTCAGAATGTCCATGTCCTCGTGTGGAGGATATCAGGTGTCTCGTGCCTGACGGCGAAGATGCGGGAGGCGGTACAGTAGTGTGTGTGAGTGGAGGGAGTGGATGCGCGTCGGTCGAGCGGTTGGCGCGGGGGGACTGGTAGAGTCTAGACTAAGTTGAAACTCGATTACCCAACTGTACTAATGCACGTCTAGTAGCTATCAACTTATCTAACACTAGCTTTTACCGCACTCAAATACAGCAGTAATGGCAGGCCCTGGGTAGACTGGTGACCAGCCGTTAACTAGCAAGCGTTGCGAATCCAACTCGTGGTGACTGGCTACTGAAATTGAACACGGTATAGAACTGCTGGAGGAACATAGTCCCGAGCATCCAATGGGAATCTGATCGGGTTCAACAGTCAGCATGGGGATCTGAAATCGCAAGAGGAGATGTTGAATAGGAGAATCTCACTTTTTTTCATCACAACAGCCCCAATCCCGCTGAAACAATCGTTCGAGCCAGGCTCAACCTGATCCTCCCTCAGGACGTCGGCAGGAATCAAAAACGGCTTCCCACTAATGGTAAAAGTCACGGAAGGAAAGGCATCGCATGGGACTAGAGGGAGTCAATCAAAAGTTTAAAGTATCACATTCGATCGAAACTCACAGGTGTAGTAACCATTGTTGAAGGTCTTACCACCAGCTGCCTTGTGCAGAGCCAAAACTCTCGACGGATCGCCCCAAAATACGTGGGAACCAGTGTCAATGACAGCGGGTACATCTGTCAGAACTATCTTGTCATTAACTTTGATGTTATCGATCTTCAGTTCCCAGTATTTCTGAAAGGATAATCTAAGTATACATCCATTACCACCCAGCATTTACGCTTACCATATTTGTTACAGGAGTGAAGGTGAGGCTGCTCTCAATGTAAAGTGCCTCGTTCATTCCGCCAACATACAG
>JBBPNI010000398.1:0-23980 GCA_038091135.1 Leccinum fibrillosum | reverse complement strand
GGTCTTTGTGAGGGGACGTGGAGCGGTGTGGATGCCACTCCGACCCAGAGAGTGCTCTCGCTCCTTTTCCTTCTCCCGCACGGCCAGTCTCTGTTTCTTTTTCGAGTTTTCGTCCAGCTGTCTGGACACGTCTTTGAGAAGCTCTACAAAAGCCACTGCTTCGGGTTCGTCTTCTGTGGGAGCATATCTTTGGTTTGAAGTGGATGCAACGGAAAGAGCGGTCGAGTGAGAGGACGATCGTGGTCTGGCAGACTCACGGAGACGGTTTATGGACGAGGTGGAGGACGAGAGTGGGTTTACGCGTCTTGATCTGGATGGCTCTGAGGATCGAGGTGGCACTAGAAGGGTGGGTGTCCACGAGGAGATGTCCGCTGCTGGACGTGAGTAGACGTGGTGGTTTAGTGTCGAGGAGAAGCTCACATTTTTTGTCGCGTTCTGCCTCTTTTATGAGAGCCTGCAAGGCTGGATTTGTGCTTTGCGACGCGACCCATTTGACGACGACGTCGTCGTTGCGGTCCATAATATTACCATGTCACGTGCCAAGTTACTTTTTGTTGTAATACCTCGATGATGGCCACAAAGAGTCGCGAACTCGTCCAAGAAGACATACAAGACAACATACCGACACCGTTCCCGACTCACCATCTCATCGACATTCAGAACGACGACCAGCTCGTTGACTATGACCAACTCAATTTTACACAGGTCGTCGATGAATCCGTCGCGGCGGTTCGCGATTCTTGCTTGACAACCCTCGCCAACATTTTATCCGTCTCTCTTTCTCTGCTCGTTCGTGCTCGCGATGGAGATCGTGATCAGTCGCTCTCTCAACTTCACCACCTCGTCGACTCTACCGCCCCTTCGCTGGACAGACCAGACGCTCACCTCGCACAGGCCATCGTCGCCCTTCTCGTCGACCTCGAGCAGCTGCCCGCTTCCCTTGCATCCTCCCCTCAGCTCGTTCCCCAAATAGACCCTTTTGCAGATGCTCCTTCAAAGTCGCCGTATGCCTCCATGGTCTCTCTCCAGCGACAGTTGTCTTCCTTGCAGCCCTCCGTCGCTCCCGTCTCTTCCGGTTCCAGGCCTACCCCTGCAGAAAGCGTCAGGACCGCCCTCCTCTGTGCGCGTATCGACGAACAGCTCGAGACAGTCGTATCCCTCTGTAGAGCGCGCGCGGCGCAATCTCCTTTGCCAGTCCTGTCTCGCGGCCCATCCTTTGATGACACCCTCCCCCCAGAGTACGATGCCGCGTGCTACGAGTACCCGCCAGAGTACGTCGCTGACGCGTTCTCCGAGGAAAGTCCGAGCGATCAAAAGCATCTGCTTGACCAATATCCTCCTGAAAAGGTCTCTCCTCATCCATCAACATCAACATTTCCGTCCGGGTCCCTATTGACGGCCGAGCGTGGTCGATCTTCCCACTCCATCGACCTGGACAGGATAACTCACGCCATCGACACCCTCTATGCTGCAGCTCCCCAGCTAGCAAACCAGCGCGTAGAACTCCGCCAAGAAAAGATCGATCAGATGGAAGAGGCAAGGGTAGCAAAAGGAAAAGAGCGTACGCACACAGATGCTGCCGATTCAGAACTTGACACGATGCTCGATTTGCTCGGTCGGGCGTCTGCCAGGGAAATTCCTGACCAAAGCGTGGTTCTGCAGACACACCGTGAATCGCGTGAAAAGGGCGTCGCTGAGATCGAAGAACAGGTGAGCGGCGCTTCCTTGCCGTCTTGCAACTTTTCTCAAGCTCTCTCCAGCGTGGTAAATATCTAGAACACCTCGTTCACCGCACCCATGCAGGGAGGTTGCACAGCCAAGATGCGGTGCCCACGCTCAGCCGTTCCTACTCTTCCCCTTCAAGTGGCCTGGCGCAGCTTAGGGAAGAGGTTCAAAGCTCAGATGACCAGGCGGAAGAGAGAACCTCGAGGGATGGAAAACGCGCCTCGTACCCTGCTGCACCCAAACACGGCCCAGCTCTCGAGCTACCATCTGAGAGATCCAGGAACAGGAGTCATTCTACTTCCCATCTTGGCTGGTTGAGGTCCAAGGACAAGTCTGGCGCCAAGGAAGGATTCGGCTCTGTCATGATGAAGACACTCTCGTCGGAACCAAAGACTCTGCCGTCCTTGGTTTCCTCCAGGTCTGTTCGGAGCTTCTCGGGGAGGTTACGCGGTGGCAGCAAGGCCCGGTCTCCATCTGCTGGCGGAGAGAATGTCAATCATGGTGCGTCTTTTCGTGGGCGTGACACCTGTATGCGCCTCAGAATGATATTGATCAGGCGCGCTTGATATCGCTTATGTGGCCGAGCACCACGAGACGCTCAAACACGTCCTGCTCTTCATCGCTTATGCATCGCCTTCGAACTCAACTCCTTCCGGGGTGCCTTCGGCGGAGGTGCTTCCTAGCACTTCCAGCGGTACATACGGAGACTGCCTGTTTCTCAGGCTTGGTGGTACGCCCTCTCCCCCGCTCGCGCTTCCGGTGCCCGTCGTTCCAGGTTCCAAGACGGTCCTGTCTCGGGGAAATCATTGGGAGGTCAAGGCAAGCTGCTACGACAGCGGTGGTCAGCAAACGGACAACGAGGATGTGAGCCTTCTTCCAGCGTCCGAACTCGCCTCGCTCTCCCCAACGTCGTATGCGTGTTCGTCGTGTTCTCTTCCTCTCGTCCCCACACCACCTACGTGGTATCGCGATCTGCCCTCGGAGCATTGGGAGGAGCTTGTCGATGCGTGGATGTGTCATCCAGAGGGACAAACGCTCGCCAAGACCGGGATGCATGGTGGCGACGGTAAGAGCAAGGGGAACAGCTTTGGGTTTTGGCCGACCCCCGACGAGGCTTTGGTGGGAGGGAGTTACGTTATGTTCGATGCTGAGGTGGTCGCGAACGGAAACATCAAGTGTGTTGGAGGCGGAGAGGTGAGTGGCTTATACGATCGGTGACGCTCTCCGGTTTTCCTGCGATCATCTTGTTACGGACGTTAAAGAAGACCATTCGTCGCGCTTCCATCGACGTACGCGTGTTTTCCACCCCTGGAAGCCCTCGTTGGTTTCTAGGTGGCCGGGACCGCGATCTGGTTGATACAACACGTCCAAGAGTAATCTGCTTCTCTTTAACAACCCTTTTTGCCGAGGACGATGCGCTGGGGGCTACACAAGAGGGCACATGTCATTTTTTTTCTACTTGCTCTGGACTTTTACATGAATTTCGTCTTGCTAACGATAATTTAGCGCGGTGGGAACACTCGCTTGGCACGCTGTCTGTGTGGTGCGGTCTTGGGCAGGCTGCATGACCGGAGATTGGAAGATAACTCGGTTTCGCGGATGTATCGGTTGTTCAAGTATGCTATTCGGCCGATCAGTACCACGGCACAGTGAGTGTTTTTTATATTTATTGGGCGAGAGGGTCTCATGCAAACTCGCGAGCAGAGTCCCCAAGATTCCGATGAGCGCATTTGTGTTGCATGACATGCTGGAGCATGTTCAAGCCCATGCGACGTATCGATTCGTGCTGTCGGACGAAGAGGAGGAAAAACCGAGGATTTTGGTAGGTCACACTCGTATGAACGGACGAACGACGTTTTGTAACTGATCGACGTAGATTTGGCTGTTCAAACCTCGGATACGGCTATCGTACATGCTCCCCGCGTCTGCCCTGCTTCCCAAGAGTGGTACGATCGGCGGATCGAAAGTGTTGTACAAGATACTCGGTCCGACGACGGCCACGTCTGATTTGAAGGAGTGAGTGTGTCGCGAATGAGAGAGATGTCTGTCGATTGCTGACTGGGCGATACAAGGATTTTGAACAAGTACCCCGGGTTCCCACAAGCAGAGTATTTGTTTTACCCGATGGACGTGTGTCGACAGTTGGCTGGGTTGTTGAAGGAGAGTACGGGGTCGTATCCGGAGAGTATGCGTACGATGACGGGATTGGACGTGGGATGGTTGACGATGGCGGGGTGAGGCGAGGTGTTGGACGTGTTTCTGGATTATGGATGGTTTTTTCGTTTTTCGTTTTCGATGTTCTGTTGGTTTTTACTAGATGTTTGATCTGATACCCATTTTACGCGTTTGACCACATTCACCGTATGTACTTGCAAGAATGAAGAGTTTCACCATGTCTTTTCAGTCCTAAACGATGACGCTGCAAACCCCCCAAAAAATCATTTAGTAATGGTGGGCGCGATAGAGAGACCAGTCATGAAATATATGATCGTATTCTATATACGCTTTTACTTGTATTTACTACTGACAAGATGTACTCTACATAGGGTACTTCAGGTTGGTATTGTTGTACCCAGGCATTACCGGTCAAGTACACTGTACCACTACCCGCGTGGCGCACGCTCGAACATGTACCGTTGCACTGACACGTCGTCGTGTCGCGTTGGATGAGGCCAGGGCGGGGACGACGCATCGTTGCGTCGGCAGCGTTGTGTTGCGTTGAACGAGGCCACTGGCCAGGACGAGGGCAGGGACGACGTGTCGTCACGTCGTCGTGTTGCATTGGAGGAGGCCAGGTGCGAGAGAGGGGACGACGTGCATGCGTAAACATGTGCACCATTACTACTATAGACATACACGGTAAGACTGACCGAGATCGACACAATGATGAACTAGGCAAGTACAAGTGAGTGATTTGAACAAGTAACAAAATGAAGTTCTAACATACTTCAGCGATCGCAATAAGAAAGGGATCGCTGAAGGAAAGAATCGTCTGAAGGAAGCCTTTGAGGACGCGATCATATGTACTGCAAGGTTGTGGGAGGCGATCTTTAGCTTTAGATAGCTGGGTAAGTATGTAGTACTGCGTACAACAGGATACTCCTTCCCTTGGGGGATCGAGACCTATTTCTTTTTATGGACAAGCTCGACAAAACGCTCCGTCCACGTCATGTTGATCAATCGAGTCTGTATTCAAAAAGGAAGAAGAGTCAGTGACAAGTGAATTCACCAAAGCTCTGAAAAAGGGAACCGTGTTCCGACGCACATGACGATACCAAGCTTCGTCGTCAGCAAACTCGGGGAGAGCCTCGGGTTTGGCACCGACGGCGGTGTTTAAACGCTATCAGAGAGTTTCAGAATGGGAGAAAGTCCAGAACGGAGGTTTGATCCAAAGGAGAGATGTATATCAACGCACGTGTGGGATGATCTTGTGAGCTGTCCGCAGCTGGAGTTGGAGGTCGGTACCGCGGCCGTTCTCTTTCCAAAACTTTGAAAACGGTTTGGAATTGTCGTAAAAGACGTCGACATCGCCCATGGCGAGGAACACGCCCAGCATCGGGTCTACGTCAGTACGGAACTTGGGGGAGGGACAAGTTCGTTCAGGATGGGCCAATAAAACAAAAAGGTGAACATACTCTTTTCTTCTTCATTATCAAGTCCAGTGCAGCTTTGATCGCCGCCTGGCCAGCCTTCTGAACACGACCCTTGTCTGCAGTCAACGCCCAGTTCATAAAGTACCCTGTGAGGGCGGCGTGGTCCGTTTTTGCAAGCAGTGGACCCCAGGCATCCACCACGCCTCGTATTCCGACGTAGTTTTGGTCCATGATGTTCGACACGTCGATCCGGTCGAACCGGGTGGTGGACGGAACGCCATACTCGGCAAGCTGACCCTCGGAAATGAGCCGGGCCAGCGCGCATGCATCCTTGTTGAAGACGTGAAACGAGATGCGATGTCGCTGAATATTGCGCGCGAATGCCCGTAATTCGTCCGAGACGAAGAAGTAAAAGCAGCCATAAACGTCTTCGGGTTGAGCGCCGTGCGCTTTTCCTCCAGCGATGACCTTGTCTATACTACTGGACGTATCATTACTCGTTCTTGATTGCGAATGAAACAGCTACTCACTCCCAGGATTTGAGGGGGTCTGCATAATCGGTTTGTAGCCACATTCCATCGGAGAAAAGAGACGAGTTGGGCATATTGAAGTGGGAATTGACGGCGCCAAATGGGAGTGTGATACCGAATCTTCGAAACTCCAAGAATGCAAGACGATGGGAGGGTTTCAAGCCCATATACATCCGATCTCTGTAATCGGCGCGCGAGGGTTCATTCCTTACGCACGTATACTCCGCTTGCGCCTCATCAGGAGATATAACAGGCCCAACATTGTCTATCAAAAGCTTCTCGACGTCACAGGAAACGCAGCAACTTATCGTCGAATGAGGGCCTAGAGGAGTGACGATCGGCTCGTCAGATTTCTTCTTCTGCAAAAGGTCTGCCACCAATGACAAGATTCGGAGGCGATATTCCATAGGTAGGAAAACAGAATACCAGAAGTGGAGGGCTATGTCTGCGGCGATCGCTTCATCTGGTATTGACCCCAAGATCAGGAGCAAGGCTATATTGCGAGATACGACATGGGAATTGAAATCATTGAGAAAGATTGTCAGTCTCCCAGAATAATCCGGTCCAAGGGCATTGACTGTTGCGACGATATTCCGAATGTCGCCCGAGGCTGGAAGGCATTGGGTTAAGAGAGACTCTGATCTATGAGAAATGCCTACCAGCGAACGCAAGCGAAAGGTCTGATTTCGGGTCCCTCTCATTGTTTGGCAAGTTGACAATATCCATGGCTGGGACATTGCCCCAACTATAAGGAAATTTCAACGATGGGCGCTCCACAGCAGAAGTAAAATAAAAACACGACACAGACAGTGATACTCCGGCGGACATCAGAGCTTGAAATCTAGATTCCTGGACTGGAGACATAGACTCGACGAGAAAATCTGGGCGACGACATTCGGCGACCCAACCAGGCTTCCAGTTACTGGATATGATTGAATCTTTGCAGTCTGGATGCAACTTGAAACGATGCAGCATCATGGGAAGGTCAAGGCTCACCTGACTTGTGGACCTTCCAATGGGCCTTTTGACATTCCTGCGGGCACTATGAGCAGGCGTCCAACGATGGTCAGAGAACAGCCTTATCTTACCTTGGAGCAATAAGAAACTAGCTTGCATGAACCACAAGCCATCTTTCCGGGATTCTCACAAGCGGCATACTCGTTGACATTGACATTAGCGCACGGGAGGACGTCCAACGGCGGATACTTGGGGGTGCTATTCGCCATGCTGTCAATCACTCCTTGGAAATCTCCAAGGAGGGATGGACCAGGATCATCAGGAGCCTGAGGGATAATGCGGAGGTCAGAGCTCATCGATTGACCCTGGGGAGTAGAGGTAGGGATCAGACAGGAAAACTGGCCAAGAAGAAAAAACACTGGACGCCTTCTTCTATACTACGCCTGCCTCACCCCCAACGTGCGGCACGAAACCTTCGTTGCCCTGAACCATCCTATGCAGAATGATCATCTCCCTCCACTTTTGGTATCCGCCACTGGAGTGTCACGGTTGTGGGTGCAAAGAAGGTCCGGGTCGTGCCACTGATAACGATCCGGGTGATCCATAGAAGGATATAATTTAAGCCAAACATAAACAAGGAATTGCGAAGGATGGTCCGCCGCACTGGCAGCTCAGAGAGCATGCCATTAAGCCTGGCAGCACTGAACAGGCGCGAAGAGTACAGTGACATGTTCAGTACGTGTCACAAAGCTTTAAAGCCTGTTTATATGGAGATCTAAAAAGGTCAGAAACGAGTTCCAATAGTTTGATGGACCTGGTTCAACAAATTGGAACTTCAAGTTGCGCCGCACCGGTCTGGATCACGCTGACGCGGTGTCCGATGTCCCTGTATAAGCTTCAAGTTCTTACTTTCCATCATGATGTGACTCGAATCCACTCCTCGAGCACTTCAAGTTTTCGGTCCACACAACTGCGTATGTACATACATGTAACCGTCGCCGCCCCCGCTGGACACGAAACCCCTCGGACATGCAGTCCCGCCGTTCACACCGCATGCCATCTCTGTTTCTCTTCTGACCTGGAGGGACATTGTTGGTTACGAGGAAGGAAAGAAATGCATCGTGGATGCGATGGTCTCGGGATATCCGCGGTTCTTGGTCTGATTCCTTCCAGCTTGCCGGTATCTGCGAGCAAAAGTTCGCGGTGAACGGGCAACAGTGTCTCTTGTGTCCTTCGAGGAAGGTCGCGGACCAGTGTCGAACTTTCACTGTTAACCGTGCCGCGCTCGCTGGAAGCCCAACGCAACTGAGACTTGTTCAGTACTGTACTTCATCTGTCCCGAAGACTCGTCTCCTGGAATGGGACATGTGCCGACTTGTTCTTTCCTCCAGACATCTTCCGTATCGCTAAACAGTTCTGGTAGCACACTGGCCTTGGCATCATTGTGCACTACAACCCCAGCTTTATTCATATGGTTCGTCTCAGACCTCCAAAACCCTGACTGTACTGCAGTTCAAACCTCCGTTGCTTGCCAAGGAGTAAGAAGCCCGCGACGAGGAGGAGGGCAGGGACTGCGCAGGAAGCTTGCGATGAGTCGACTCGTCGTTCGAGATGACATGTGGGAGCTCGGTGCGCAGGAAGGCCGCTAAGTGTGGACCCAGATTGGTTCGTTGTTCCTTCTTTTCCTCGCATCTCAGTACAAACAATGCTTCACACTGATAAACCGGTGCTGGCTGAAACACTTTTGCATTGTCCTCGAACACCAGGTATGCGCCTCCGGGGGGCCCTCTTTGCAAATCGAGAAGCACTGAGAGGTATATCACGCTCATATCGTTCTTCGAGGTATGTGTATGGGTCCTTGTTTAAGACGTCTAAAGGTACTTTAGACTGTGCTCGAGGGTCGACTGGTCCCCTCCCCGATGGTACCCATGATGAATGCTGTTGGACCGAGTAGTTGTCGGAAGTTCTAAGCGGTGAACGAGGTAGAGTCAGAGAGCCAGGGGGGATGAGTGTGATGAGGAATTTTGCTTGTCATGCAACGATCAGCCCCAGCGGTTGCCCAGCGGCGGTCGGCTGTCGGGGATGGCTTCGGGGTGGGTGCCTTACGAAAAAACGACGTATTCATAAGTAGCCATACAGTACTTACTTATCGCCGTCTTGGCCGTCCACTTGGATACACGTGGTGACATCCATGCATGTCATGGGGAACCAGATCTCCTATTCGGTATCGGTGTTGGTGAGATTGATGACGTCGACAAACTCGCGGAGACGATTTATGGACGAGGTGGTAAGAGGGCGACATGAGTCTGGCCCAGAGTGACGCAATGCGAAAAGTCACGTGCGATTCCGCGTTTGACACGTCCACCATACTCAAGCCAAGGTACCCGGAAAGAAGAATCTCACCATGTCTTTTCAGCCCCCATCACGTCCTTTCTCCCCCGCTGTCTGCAATGGTACGCGCTCATCTACCGACAGCGATCAGAGCACGAGCGCGTCCGCAGTCGGTGTCAACGGCGCGGTGCACCACGATGACAATGTCGACCCGGACCCAGACCAAGACGGGGCAGATGGAGATGCGGGAGACCCGGACATGGACCCTATCGAGCGGTTGCAACGCCGGCTAATGCGCGAACGCGCTGAGAAGGATGAGTTGGCTGCTCAGTATCGCAATTTGCTGGCCAAACTGACGACAATGCGGACGACTTTGGGGAATAAGCTGAAGCAGGACGCTGTATGTCCTCTATTTCTTTCTTTTTTAAAAAAAGAAGTCTGACGACGATGTGGAATAGGAAGAACTGGACCGTCGGGAGCTCCACATCCAGCGATTGACGGCAGAGCACGAGGACGCATGCGCAACGGTAGAGACGCTCAAGACCGAACTGGTGGGGTCCCACGCCGAGCACGAGCGGATGTCTCGGGAGTTGGACATGGTCCGGCATAGGGACCTGAGCGAGAGCGCTGCGAGCGAGCGGGAGCTTCGGGAAGCCATGGCGGAGCTGGAGCGGTGTCGGATCGAGCGGGATGAGTGGGAGCGTGGGGCGATGCAGGAGCGGTCGATGGTCGATGAGGCGCGCGGGGTGGCGGAGGTGTTGAGGCGGGAGGTGGAGGTGGAGAGGGAGGCTAGAATGAGGGAGTGTGGGGAGTTGGAGGCTGCGAGGGAGACAGCGGCGAATTTGCAGTCGGTGCTGGAGGATTTTCAGACGGGTGCGTATGCATGCGGGTGTGGGGGTGTGGGTTGTGTAGAGCGTTGACTTGGTTCAGCTAGGGATCAGGCGGTCAGAGATTACAAGACGCAGCTCGACGATGTTACATTGTCGTTGGCAGAGTACAAGCGGCGTGCGCTTGATGCCGAGGTGTGCATCCTCTTTTTAGTTCTCGGTCGTGATTCTGACTCATTGCGCAGCTCTTATTAGAAGAGAACAAGAACAGTGCGTCGCGCACGTCGGAATTGGAGCAAGAGGTCAAGGAAAAGAACCTGCTCATCGGAAAGCTACGACACGAAGGTACTGCTTTCTCTGTTCCTTGCATTCAATATGTGTGCTCATTCTTGATCTCGATACAGCCGTCATAATGAACGAACACCTGATCGAAGCTCTCCGCCGGCTCCGGAAAACGTCCTCCGAGACCAATGTAGACCGCCGACTCGTCACTAACGTTTTAATTTCCTTTTTGACCACCCCTCGCGCCGATCCAAAAAGATTCGAAATGTTGGGTTTGCTTGGAACTATTCTTGGATGGGGGGATGCGGAGCGAGAAAAGGCTGGTTTGATTAGGAGTTCTGGGGCGGCATCCGGTGCTGGCGTAACCACTCCCGGCTCTTCGGGAGGAGGCGGGTTATTTTGGGGTAGGGGCGTCAATGGGACGACATCCCCGAGCAAGAGCAAGAATTTGGAATTGGAAAAGACGGACGAAACAGAGGTATGTCTGACTCGTAACGTTTTTTGTTTTGCTTTGTTTTTGTTTTTGCTCAACCGCGTCATCCGAGCCAGTCGTTTTCCCGTCTGTGGGTCGAGTTTCTCCTTACGGAGGCCAGCCAGGGTGAGACCCGGACCCGAAGTCAGAGTCAGTCGGCATCTGGGCTGGAGACGTCGCCGATCAAGCTCATGGCGTCGCACAAGTCGATGCCGGGCAGTCCTTCACAGTTGCCTAATCGTATTGCGCTTTCGTCGTCTCCTAACGGATCGTTGTCGCCGACGGGGTTCAAGGGCATGCGACGGTTAGGTTCCTGGACGCCCATGAGTAGTGGAGGAGGGATGGCAAGTGCGTCTACCCCGAGTCTCGCGCCTCCACCGTCGCGGAAAGGCAAGGAAAAGGAGATCGTATCGTGATATTCGCGAATGGTGGTTTGTTTGCCGTTTCTTTTTACCCATTCTCTTGTTTTCTTCTTTCGTCCGGCGGAATGGGAGTCTATATATTTTATTATATAGTTTGGCCCGTGCAGAACGACATATCATCGTCATCAATCATCAATGCATCAACTCTTGTTTTATATAGCGGATTTCATTTTGAACAATCCATTCACTCGTTTTGCATTTTCATTCTCAAAGAGGGCGTTCACTTGGGCGAGGAGGTGACGAGCCCGCGGTCGCACTTCGTCGGGGTCCGACAAGTCCGCGAGAAGGTGAGAATGGTGATGAGACTGCGGCGCAGTAGCCAGGAACCTAGGCTGGAGATCAGTGTATTGTTCAAACCGACCTCTCACGAACACGATGAATGAATCGTTGACAGTGTTTGAAGTGCCACGGGCTCACCCGTGCGCGTCACGGTGAAGAGCCACCAATGCAAAGCACTACCGTACTGATCCTTGCGTCAAAGCAGCGCTTGCATGCAACTTTTGCACATTTCTCCTTTGAGTTCGAGTATGCAGTGGGTCAACTGCGCTGGAGTTCTGGGTGATCGTACAATAGTTGTCGGTACCACTGTGGTAGGTCTGCACTCGGATATCGCATGAGATTGATCGATGGTATGGAGCGAGCGGCCCGCCCGGGGCGGCAAGCGACCCCATCCATAATTAAATAACTAGCGGCCGGCGATGCCGGCCGGGGACCTTGCTTGCGCCCGGCAGTCAAATCTTTCCTCACTCGCCGACCTAGGCCTCTTTCGCTCCTACGCACTCGGAGCAGAGATAACATAAGGCTGTTACGCGATTTTGAAGACAGTCTATTTACAAAACATCCATCGCGCGAACTGTACAATGATTTGATGAGGAAAAATGATCAAAGGAACTTGCTATGGAAACAAGAAAAGACTTTGTGGATGGCAAATATGACGTGTAAACGAACCGATTTTTTGGCTTTTTTCCGCGTTCCGTATTCTGTATGCGATGGTTGATACATGAACACCATTGGTAACCGTTCTTGATTTCGAACACTGTTTCGTTGCTGTTTCGCATTCAAATGAAACGACGGACGGACGGCGCCTGCAAGTAACGCGATCTGAAGCGAAGCACAAATCCTGATTACGCAAGACTGCCTAATCCACATCGCAGGTCACGAACCCCAGATTCGTTTGGCTTGCAAGCAAAGTGATAACAGCCGTAAACTTAGCTACGGTCGTGGGAACGCCACTGCCATGTCGTGACTCCATAGGTGCCATGGTCCGCCCGCCTGTGGCTCCTCAAACACTGGCGCAGCACCCTCCTTCATCGATTCTGATCACAGAATCGATGAAGGAGGGTGCTGCGCACCCGAATAGAACAAGACGCAAAGGCAGCCGAGACAACCGGTCTCTGACGCGCCACGGTCGCAATTTGTGAATCCCAATGGGCAAACGAAGCAAGAAACAAAGCCCTCGCCGCACGACAAAAAATTACTACAGGTAGTACTATGGAATCGATTGACAACGAGGCCGCCTTCAATCAGAGATCAAAGTTTCCGAGTCTCGATTGATTCTTGAACACGAGTCGTTACATACCCGTTGCCGAGAAGTTGCTGTAGTGGCACTGGTACGCCTTTCTTCTCTTCCTCCTCGCTCCCCGCTCCCCCTTTTTTTCTATTTTAACCGAGCTTATAGGGGAATACATCCGAGCGTGTAATTCAAATCATCTCAATATAGTCCTTGCTGTGCGTGACGATGAAGGAAAGTCTTTCATAGAATTCCGAAACAACTGTTCTCCATCTGATGGGTATCCTATCTGGTCTTAACCGTGAGGACTTACAACTCAAAACAGAAGTCCCTTGCACTTGACATAACGATGAATGACGTTTCTCGTGTGGGTAAAAACAGCGCAGGCAGCTTCATAAATACGTGAGCTGGACGCGTCGAGTCCCCATTCAATACACCAAGCCATGTCGTTTTGTCTCTACTTCGTCGTTCTCCTCCCTCTCTCTCTCTTCGCGTCGTGGATTACGAAGACGTTTTTTATCCCGCGTCAGCGCACATACAAGAGCGTGGCGCATGTGCGTGACTTCCTCAGTCCGCCGCACACACCCCTCGAGAGCCTCCTTCTCGCCCGCGCAGCCCCAAACCAACGCCTCGTACACGCCTTCGGGCTCACCAACACGTTCGTCAGTGGCGACGTAAAAATTCACAGGACCTTCACGGCAAGCGCCAAGGCACTCATTGCCGCTGGAAGCGCAGGAGAAAAGGAGGCTGCCTGGCGGGCGGTGGCCTCGAGCACCGAGGCCACCGTCCGCCAGTTTCTACCAGATCACGACAACGCTATCGCGTTCTCCACCTTCGTGCAATGCATCACCTTTGCTGTCGTCCTCTCCACCCTCTTCAACACCGATTTGGACGTGATTCGGTACGAAGACGTCGTATATGTCACGCAGGCCATTAACCGGCTCTGGGAAGACTCCAAAATCAAGGATGCGGCGGCACTGCACCGGGACGACAACTCGGACTCCTCCTATTCATTGCAGAGGATGAACGCACTCATCGAGCAATGGGTTATCGATCTCGAGCGGTTCCCGAACCCGCTCAACTTCATCTTGCCTGCGTATGAAACAATGTGGAGGGTCGTTGGGGTGACGGTGGCTCATGTATACCGTCACCCTAACAACACTCTATACGACACTGCAATCACGTTTGCGAGGGAACCAACAGAAACCCGTTTTGAAGCATTCAAGTTTGGAGGGGAAGATGGGGATGCTCCGAGCATGCAAGCGCTCGTCCTCGAAGTTCTGCGTTTGCATCCTCCTACAAGACACATTGCTCGTGCAACGACCGCCAATTCATCCTCTGCAGGATCATGGTGCTCACGGTGGTGGAACGCATTCGTGCCCGGTATTGGGATAGCGGATATCGAAGCAGTCCATCTATCGAAGACCGAGTATGGGGATGATGCGAATGTGTTTGATCCGATGAGGTTTAGCCCGTCACGGCGCGAGGGGAGAGGACTAGATCTCTATTCGTTTGGATATGGGAGGCTGCGCTGCGTCGCGGCTGCGTGGGCACCAATGGCAGCCGGGATTATTACGGCCAAGGTCATTGAGCAATTGGAGGAGGACGGTTGGACAGTCACTGTTGGCCATAAAATTGGGGGGCGGATCGGTTGGGAGGGGTGGTCTGTGAGGCGAAGGGTCGAGAAGGGAGCTTTGGAGTGACGAGAAGTGGCTTTCGAGTTACACGTTGACACTGTACGAGTAGCATGTAAGTAGTTGACAAATGCCTAGACCGGTGACGTACTTGTCCGCGGGAGAGTACATGCGTTGTTACAAAGGAAGTCACATCCGAACGAGACGAGTACGAGGCCAAGTGCGATTTTCGCGCGTGCGGCCCGAGCATCGCGACTTGCCAGTGGTGTACTATATATAGTAACCGTGGGTGCTCTTAACTTGTGGTTCCCTACGAGCATGTCACAATCCCAAGTCCAATGGGAAGTAAATCGCCGCAAGGATTTGACAGATCATAAGAGAGTGGATACGAACTCGGAGCTGCGACCGGTAACAATAATAGCCATTACTAAGGATGCGCCCAACTGGCAGAAGTCAGCAGAAACTACGTCACTTGCCATTTTTGCACTGAGAGGGTAAACAGACAGCGACGAGAATGCACGATACTAGATCGATACGATCATCATGCTGGCTCCAGAGGGTAGCACGCCTCTTTTCAAGGGTGGTTGTTTTTGCGGCGCCATCGGCTACGCGGTGCATGATCTCCCCGTGCTTAGTGCCTATTGCCATTGTACCAACTGTCAGAGGATGATGGGCAAGCGGCTTTCGCACATTCTTTCCTGATCTCGCCAAAGACTGAAATTTACATGGCAGGATGTCCGTTCGTCCACACGATACATCTCAAGGAGAAAGTGTTCTTTTGGTCATACCCCCTCGGGCAATCCGTCATGGATCTACTCGACTATCACGAAAATCCGCTGAAGAAATATAAACGACGATTTCGGTGTAAAAAGTGTGGGTCTCCGGTGGCGTCTTTCAACAGTCGGACGGGACAGTACAGCGTGTGGGGGGCGGGTCTCGAGAGGGGGCCGGAGGGCGAGGTGCTGGAGTGGGAAAAGGTGAAACCGACTGCACACCAGTTCTACAGTACTAGGATGCTGGACGTGAACGATGAGCTGGGCAAGTGGGAGGGCTACGAAGGAAAGTCGAAGAGGATATGAGTATGTACTATCGGGTATTCTCGGGAGTAATTGCCAGTGACACGATCGCGGCCAGCGGTGGCTGTGTATTTGCGTGGTACCTTGCCATAAGACTTGCACACTCCCTTCATACGTACAACACTTCCCTCCCGCCTTTTCCCTTTGTTGCGTATTTGCGAAATCGTCGAGCAGAAATGCTTTCAAAACGTGTTATCGCCCTCGCACGTACTCGTACAGCCCTTTCAAAACACTCCCCGAGTTCCGGCGTTTCCAGGACCTGGTACGCTTTTTTCGTGTTTCATGGCCTCCTCCAGGCTTGCTCAGGCCACTCAGGCATGTCGCCACCTCGCATCTGCTCCGCGCGCAGTTCCATGCATCGCATCTTCTACAAGGTCAGTTCTATGACGTGATTTCAACCCCGACAATGACGCTCTCGCAGCTGAGACCATCAAGGTCCCTCAGATGGCAGAATCAATCTCGGAAGGCACCCTGAGATCATGGTCGAAACAAGTCGGCGATACCGTCGAGGCTGACGAAGAGGTGGCCACCATCGAAACGGACAAGGTACGTCCTTGGTGACACTGGCGTCGTCCGTGATATGAGCTGACGCACCCCCTTTCAAGATTGATGTCACAGTTAATGCTCCCGTTTCCGGAAAGATCGTCGAGCTTCTTGCCAACGAAGAGGACACAGTCACCGTCGGACAAGACCTCTTCAGAATAGAAGCAGGAGAAGTCGGTGTGTATCGCTCTCTGGGTCCCAGTGACTGACTCGCATCTGATCCCATTTGCTTAGCTGCGGCTGCGCCCAAGGAAGAGAAGGCGCCTGAATCATCCGCTCAGGCGGAACCTCCCAAAGTGGCCGAAGCCGCCACGCCGAAAGAGCAGTCCACCCCACCCCCTGCTCTCTCACCAAAGAGCACGCCAGATGCTCCTAAAGAATCCAAGCCGGCAAAGCAGGAGTCGAAACCCGAGGCTGCTGCGCCGTCCAGAGTGCCGGGTACTCGCAACGAGACCAGAGTACGCCGTCGTCTCACCCTTTCACGTTTGCCCATCCACTGACAGCTGCTCAGGTAAAAATGAACCGCATGCGTTTGCGCATCGCCGAACGCCTCAAGGAGTCACAGAATGCTGCTGCATCCTTGACTACGTTCAACGAGATCGACATGTCCTCGCTCATGGACCTGCGCAAGAAGTACAAGGACGAGATACTCAAGGAGCACGATGTCAAGCTTGGTTTCATGAGCGCCTTTGCTCGTGCCTGCGTACTTGCATTGCAAGAGATCCCCAGTGCAAACGCGTCCATAGTGGGAGACGAGATCGTTTACCACGACTACGTGGACCTTAGCGTTGCTGTCGCCACCCCTAAAGGCCTGGTCACGCCCGTCGTCCGAAATGCAGAGGCAATGAACTTCCTCGGGATTGAGAAAGAGATCGCCTCTCTTGGAAAGAAGGTACGTAGATTTCAAATCCCACCCGATCTAGCTTGCTGACTCACGATCATCTTAGGCCAGAGATAGTAAACTTACGCTCGAGGATATGGCCGGGGGTACATTCACTATGTTAGTTTATTTCTTGCTGCGCGGTATAGCCGATTAACGATAGCCCTATAGCTCTAACGGCGGCGTCTTTGGTTCCCTGTACGGTACTCCCATAATCAACCTCCCGCAATCTGCCGTCCTCGGAATGCATGCTATCAAAGAGAAACCCGTTGTCGTCAATGGCCAGATCGTCATTCGGCCGATAATGGTCGTCGCCCTGACGTACGACCATCGTCTTCTCGACGGGCGCGAAGCCGTCACGTTCCTTGGTCAGTCGTATATCATGCTTGTTGCTATCTTCATGCTAATCCCCCACCGACCCCCTGCAGTCAAGGTCCGCGATTACATCGAAGACCCGAGGAAGATGTTGCTTGCTCCGTTCTAACGCGCACGCACACACGCATCTGGATCCGCTTCCCTGTTCTTTCCCGTATATCGATTGTAATCCCATCACGCATAATTTCGTGGATCCCTTTAGATGCATTCTGTATAGAAACATTGTGGTCTGTGATATGCATGTCCCCTATGGTCGAACGACGACTGCACACAAAAATGAGTGGTTTTCATTGTTCGATATAGTAGCTACCAAGTGTCGTTGCCTGTTTTGCTGTCACCTCACTCGGAGGCGGGCCTGAGCATTTCATGCTATCCGTGGACTCTGCGTTTCATATCCGCAACGTACTACTCGTCCGGCGGCCCGTACCCAGGATGTGCGTCATCCAGTAGTACTTTTCACACACGATAACTTCTCACCGAAGGCCAACACGGCGCTATAGTTCAGGCGATACTTATTTACCGTCCTGCCTGATGCCCAGCTGGTCGTTCTCTCTCTCAGCCTCAACCTCAACGTTATCCACCCATGGAAAAGGCCTTTATCTTGAGCCCCGGAGGCACTGTCGACCTGTCGACCGTGACGTTGCCAGTGGGTCACCGACGACGACCTCGGAGCAAACTTGAACGTATCTGGCGGGCCGGGGCCGGCGGCCGCCTGGTCGTGCTGCTCATCGTCGCAGCGGGTTTCTACTTTGTTACCGTCCATCTTCCGCTTCTCTCCGAGCTCGAGTTCAAGCTCGCCAAGGGTACCCCGGGCCGGCGACTTGTCCAGCGGGTGCCACTCCACGCCGCCGACGTACTCGCAAAATGTCGGTCCTTGGATGCAAAGCCAGGGACCCCTCCGGAGTTTGGGCGCAGCCGCGAGCAGTCGGATAGGTACGACGCGGAAATGATGGCGGGGGCAAAGACGGTGTTGGTACGCAACGCAACAGTCTGGACGGGTTTGGATGGCGGAATGGACGTTGTTCGAGGGGACGTTTTGTTGGCGGATGGGTTGATCAAGAGGGTAGGCGTGCCACTGGGTGCTGAGTTCAAGGACGTGCTGGGCGGAGTCTTGGAGATTGATGCCGAGGTGGGCGTTGAATTTAATCAATGTCTGCTCGAAAGAGCGAGGGTCGGCCGCTGACATGTCAATGTTTCAATGCTAGGGCGCGTGGGTGACGCCTGGGTGAGCACACTGTCACCTCGCCGTTTTGCAGGCTGGACTTTGACTTTGACCTGACCCACGATCCAGCATCGTCGACGTTCATTCTCACGCTGGCGTCGTATCTTCCCCGGCGCTCCGAGGTGCAAACGACGCCAATTCCGCCAAAGGCCCCGTTCTACCGTGGCTGCGGTCCCTCGACGGTCTGAACACGCACGACGAGAACTATGCGCATGCGATCGCGGGAGGCGTCACCACGTCGCTCGTTCTCCCTGGGTCTGGTAACGCCATCGGTATCCGCATTTCAATTTTCGAGCACGTAATAGCGGGCTGAGCGTGACCTTTTTGTTCAGGTGGACAAGCGTTTGCGATCAAGCTGAGGCCTACTAGCGAACGGTCGCCTTCGTCGATGTTGGTCGATCCGCCATACGGTTTTAACGGTACGCATGTAGACCACGATGTACCGCCGCGTTGGCGCCATATGAAGTACGTCTCTATTTCCGTTCTTTCGGTCTTCCCAGAGTTGGACATTTACTGATGCGTTTCATAGGCATGCGTGCGGTGCGTATTCAGCCCACGTCCATACCTGTCGATTGACATACAACGTCTGTATCTAGGGGAGAATCCTGGTAGGTATCATGCCTTGATCTCCCTTTCTGCCCCAGACCATGATCTTATTATTTAAGCGGGAACGAGAATGGACATTGTATGGTCGTACCGTGAAGCGTGGGTCCTTGAAACTATCTTTCATTGTGCACTTTTTAGCAGCTAGCCCTACAGTTATGAACACGCCCGTCAAATCAAGAACAAGCAAGACGAGTACTGTGCAAAAGCGTTTGCTGACGAATGGGAGGGGCTGGGCGATTTTCCAGAGGACTTGCAATGGGAAGCCCTTGTAGACGTTCTGAGGGGCAAGGTCAAGGTAAGAATTGTTGCCTGGGATCGATTTGATATTGTCAAGAGAGGCGAACGCAATTTCAGGTCCAGACGCATTGTTATGAAGCCGTGGATTTCGACGCTTTCGTAAGGGTGGGTGTTGGCCAATCTAGTACTGCCCTCGCACGACGGGATGACGCCCTTCACAGCTTTCAAACGAGTTCCAATTCCCGGTCGCTGCGTTCCATCACGCCCACGAGGCTTACCTTGTTCCCGATGTCCTGAAGCGAGCCTATGGTGAGTCAGTCGTCGTATCTTGGATCGAAAACCAATCGTCCTTTGCAGAGCACCCTCCCGCTGTTGCAACGTTTGCATCGTTTGCAAGGTAGAAGTTCTTGCTGGTAAATGGGTTTCGGTGTCGAGATTGACGCGCGGTCGTTAGGTATAAGCGTGAGGCGTACCGCCATTCAGAGTTCGCGCCCCGCATCCTGAACGAGCAGGGAATCAAAGTCATCATGAAGGTGAAATTGTCTTGGTTCGTTTGGAGGCGACGTTGACTTGGTTCTGTTCTTAGAGTGACCACCCGGCCATTCAATCTCGGTGGCTTCTGCACGAGGCTCAGCAAGCTCACTATTATGGGCTCCCTGCGAACGTCGCCCTCACCTCGGTCACGACGAACGCCGCCGAACTACTTGGGATAGATCATCGTCTTGGATACATCAAGGAAGGCATGTAAATTCCCGTAGAACTTACTTCAATGACTGATGACCTTCCGCAGGTTATGATGCAGGCAAGTCATGACTGCTGTCATTCATATTCGACTCTTAAGAAAAGTAACCCAGATCTGGTCATTTGGGACAGCCATCCATTGGCTCTCGGTGCTATGCCCTTGCAGGTGTTCATTGACGGAGTCCCCCAACTTGAGCAATTGTATAGAAAGAAGGGAGGGGATAAACAGACCGCTCCTGTAACTCCTAATTTTGACGAAGAAGCCGAGGCCGCTGTCGAGTTCGTGGGACTACCACCTCTGGAGGCGACTCCGATTACATCTGGCGCTGTTTTATTCCGAAATATATCCAGCATGTGGCAGAGGGATGCATCAGGAGTGCATTCTGTCTTCCAAGCTCGCAGTGCAGACGATGAAGGCGTTGTCCTTGTAGACCGCGGGGAAATCGTATGCGCGGGCTTGGCAGAAACCTGCGACTCTTTCGTCAGTGGCGATCAGCTGAAAGTGATCAATTTGGAGGGAGGTTCTATCACCCCTGCGCTGGTATCTGCGGGAGCCTCGCTCGGTCTTCAGGAAATTGCTTTGGAGAAGAGTACCTCGGACGGTTCGGTCCTGGATCCACTACAGGACTCCATCCCGGCGGCGTTTGGCGAAGGTAGCATTGTTGGTGCAGTGGACGGCCTCGTATTCGGGACTCGAGATGCTCAGTGAGGTTGTCACTGCGTAATCGGTACTCGATGCTCACGATCCTACGCATAGGATTGCTTATCGTTCCGGAGTCTCGACTGCCATCACATCGCCAATCTCGAATGGTTTACTGGGTGGCTTGGGTACCTACTTTTCCCTCGGTGCCAAACACAAATTAGAAAAAGAAGCCGTACTGCATGACGTGACTGCTGTGCACGTAGCTGTTCTGCATCGAGGAAGTGGACCCAGTGTGAGCACGCAGATCGCTGCACTACGTCGCCTTTTGCTGGGTCCGTACGTGGGTGAAAGAGGTGCATTCTTTGAAGCCGTCGCTCAGGTTCGCGTGTATTTTACTATTTTTGTTGGCAGCTATGATCTGATGCGAGGGCGCGCGTGCGCATACTAGGGAGAGCTACCTCTCGTCGTTAACGTGAAAAACGCCGACGTGATCGCCAGCCTCTTGAAGCTCAAAAAAGAGGTCGAGGAGATGTCTGGTGTACCCATAAAGATGACCCTCTTGGGAGCAAACGAAGCGCACCTCGTCGCTGCCGAGCTGGCGGCTGCGAACGTGGGCGTCATCGTTGCGCCTCCTCGACCATTTCCGCATACCTGGGAAGGTCGCCGAGTGTTGGTCTTTTTTTCTTTTCTCCACGCATCATCATGGACGTATTTCGACTGACTTTGATCTATTAGCTTTGAAGGGCCGCAGGATATGGCAAATAGCCTCGTCCTTGCCTTGTTTACGCGTGGTGTGACTGTTGGCATTGGACATCAGGGCATTTCAGAGGAAGCAGTCCTGTCTGGTTGGGCGGCGCGCAACCTGAGATGGGACGCTGCTTGGGTGAGTCGCATCACTGTAGTCATTGCGACGCGACACAATGTCTTTTCTCGCACACAGGTACACGTCGATTCACATGGCCAGATTGGTATGGAGGATGCGTTGGACATGGCATCGACGAACGTGGAAAAGTTGTTGGGGGTGACACGCAGGGTGTCGGACTGCGACATGGTCGCTACGAAGGGAGGGGAGCTGCTTAGTTTCGAAGGCAAGGTCGTTGCAGTAAGCTCGGTGAGACGTGGCGTGGTCGATTTGTTTGAGTAGAATGCTTGCGTCACGCAGCCTAGACAGTGTCGCTTGTGTCCCACACATCGATAACTCATGTAGCCTTGAGCCTGATGAAAAATCTCGTAGATGTGCTTTTCCAGTCAACCTATAGCTGTCGACCATTCTGTTGCATTTGATGGAACAAGCACTGGTGACCTTCACCAGGATTGAACGTCTTGAATTATACCCAACTCGGTCGACGCCATACAAGCACAGGCAGGTTATTGAAACCAAAGAAGCGCTTGATTTCAAGGCATGGCTCTTTCAGCGTGATTGGGACCAGGAGCTCGCGGCGAAAACGAAGTGGACAACGGTAGCTACTTTGCATGGCGCCAAGTCAGCCACATTCCAGTTGTGAATCCATGCATTTTATATTGACGCCATGACAGGAGGAGAGGGTTCGAAATTACCGCGCTCAAGCTCGGAAAGCTGGTAGCAGCGGATTGCGGCAGTAGTCACTCGTGCGAGGCCTCGCTGTGGTTTACGTTGCCAATGCAATCTGCAGCAGACATATTGGTTCACACCTAGCCTAGGGTCGACGTCGCAGGTTTCCAGTACTTACTAGTCTAGTGACATTGCGAGGACCGCAAATTGCAATGGCTTATGATTCGTATGAACTGCAACTTTGCTGCCGGTTATCTCCAAACTTTTTGGATAGCTTACACTGCAACTTAGGGCTGTTATTGTCGATGCGGCTCTGTACCTGTGTAAATTTTATCCTGACATTGTATAAAGGACGGCTTACTTATCATTCCAACGATCATCTTCCGAGCTCGAACGATGGCATGTTCAATTCTTTCCAACAAACCTAAACAGAATTTTAGCCCAAACACTTGAATGATTCACACCCAACCCCGGACCCGCTGATGCCTTAGTTGGTTTCTAATGTGGAGTGTGCAAGATTCAGTCTTAACATTGTTGCCAGCCACGATGGTGCTTCTCTCGGCCGGATACTCGATATCGTTCTCCGATGCGAAAGCTTGGGCCCAGCGCAATTGGCCCGACATGAACATTGCCTGCGAAGACGAGTCACTTCCTTTTTCTATCGCTCAGTACCACTGGGACCGGGGCTACCCCGAACTCGGATGTATTCTGCTGTGAAGTCAATGTCCGTACGGCAGTATTGTATTCTTCCCTTTGTCTGGCGTGGAAGATCCGTGGTCGACACCGTGCCAGTACAAGGAGAATGTTGAACCCAGGGAGGCCCTGCAGTTCCGCGCATGGCTCTTCAGGTATGAATGGTTGCTGCAAGAACCAACTGGAAAAAAATAGCAGATCCTTACTTTGACCGCTTGGTGAGGAGTCTCGTTCCATGAATTGGTCTATTTTATATTGATGTCGCTGTGATAGAGGGAGAGGGCTTAAGCTGAGCATGTTGCGGCTCGGAAGGCTGCTGCGCAGCAGAGGTACAGTACTGACCTTCACCCATTTCGTTGAATGCGTACGGTTCAAGGTTGCAGCAGGCCTACTATTTAGTAGTCTAAGCTGCTTCCCGTCGCACGTTCCAGTTAGTACAGTGTAACAATCGGGAGTTGTTGAAATAGTAAGCGCACTGGCTCACTGAACAGTCAGAAGATCTATATCGTGATTGCTTTGCTGCTTACCTTTATGATATACCATACGTCTTATTTCTTTCAAAATCTTCTCACTATCTACATTCTGTGCGCCTCTGCGTGAGCCTGAGACCTGTTCCGAACTGAATCAGTAGAGAAATTTAACAATTACATAAGCCGCACTCACGCGACCTCATATATATTGACTGTCAGCAGTCATGAAAGCGGTACCCGACGAGACGCGTACACTGGTGGTGAAGAAATCTCTTACGGAGAGAACCCCACTCTATCATGATGCAGTCATAGAGACGCGTTCCCTACCTGCCTTGCACAGTGGTCAAGTCCTAGTCAAGATGGGAGCCGTGGCATTCAACCACAGGGATGTCAGTGTTGAAATAATCGAACTTACTTCTAGATTATTCTTTCATTTTCTATGATGACTCATACTATATGACTTTGCTTACTGATCAGCTTACTGATCATGACTCACTATGATATCATCCGCAGTACATATGACTCACATATGACTCACTGATTACATATCATAATAAGAGTCTTATATGCCATTGGCTAGACTCTTGTGGAACATTCCACCACATTCTATATACCATAACATGTACAAACATATCATGTAGTATATAAGATGGACTGAGACGTCCATTCAATCTAAGTTG
>JBBPNI010000397.1:0-24017 GCA_038091135.1 Leccinum fibrillosum | reverse complement strand
CCATGTTGTGCGCCACCCCCTGGGTGGGATTTTCCGAGCTCCCACGCCAGACCCTGGGGAGCTTCCGGCTCGCCTGTCGGCTCGCGGAACCTGGGAAAGACCAATTTTCCGTTATGTCCTTGATCGTGCACTCCCCCGCAGATTTTCATGTCCATCTGCGACAGGGAGAACTCTCAAAGTTGGTCACTCCGCATGTTCGCAAAGGAGGGTTCGACTTGGCCTATGTTATGGTGAGCGATATCGCACCGATCGATCCCCCCATCTCAGCCAAGATCTAGCCCAACCTTATACCTCCGATCACCAAAGCAGATCAGGCAGTAGAGTACAAAAAGCAACTACAAGCGATCGACAGTAACGTCGACTATCTAATGACCCTCTATCTGTCGCCAGACCTCACGCGCGAAGAAGTGAGAAAGGCAAAAGAAGCGGGCATCGTCGGCGTCAAGTCATACCCAAGAGGTGTCACCACCAACTCGGATGGTGGGATCGAATCGTACGAGGTCTACTACCCTGTCTTTGAGGAGATGGAAAAGTGCGATCTGGTCCTGAATCTGCACGGTGAAATTCCGTCGGATGTCGCCTCGGTAAGCAGAGGGTGAACAGCTATCCTTCTCTACCTGTGAAATCAAATGAACCACAGAACACGTGCGTGCTGAACGCAGAGGAAAGGTTCCTTCCTCACCTGAAGAAGATACATGATGCGTTTCCCAAGTTACGCATCGTACTTGAACATGCAACAACCAGAGCAGCGGTCGAAGCTGTCAAGTCGCTCGGTAATACGGTGGCGTGCACGATCACCGCACATCATTTGGCTATGACAGTCGATGATTGGGCGGGCCAGTCTTGGAATTACTGCAAGCCTGTTGCCAAGTATCCAAGTGACCGCGAAGCATTGCGTAACGTCATACTTGAGGGTGAGTATCGTTTTGTGTGTTTGGCTACATGCAGTGCATCTGCCCCAAACCCCAGGACATCCGAGATTCTTCTTGGGATCCGATTCGGCACCGCACCCGGGGCAATCGAAGTCGGTTGCGTCGCCCACCCATCCCTGTGCCGCGGGAGTGTATACGTCACCGATCCTGTTGCCCTTCGTCGCACATATGCTGGATTCGTTCGGGGCATTGGACAAGCTACAGGACTTCGTAAGCAATTATGGACGAGAATTCTACAGGCGTAGTGCAGGCCCCGACGGTCAAAGAATCGTACTTGAAAGGGTAAAGGGCTACCGCGTAGAAGATGCCTGGTCGTTCAGTGACGAAATTGTCCGTCCGTTTTGGGCGGGCAAGGAACTTGACTGGCGAATCTGTGATGTCAGTTCAGCTGTGAAATGGGCAGATCTTCGGAAGCGCTGAACTTCTCTAGTCACAGGACCGCGCAGCTTAGTTTAGCAGGATGTTACAGCTGTTGGAGAAAAGGAAGGAGTTGCTATTGGGCAGGGCGATACCGAGGCGGTGTCGTTGGCTGTGATTGGTGCCGTGGAAGACGATAATAATTAGTCTGTTCTAAGCGTCCGAACAAGGTTGACGCAAACAAGCAGTGTCTTTTTGTATGGATGATGTCGTACCTCGCTGTGTAGACTGCAATCTCGACGCTGAATCTCTCTCCAGTGTGACGATGCCCACGGGTGCGTGTTTGACTTGATGTCACTATGGCAGGCAGAGACGGCGTGGTAACCATCCCAACTTCGCAGCGCGACCGGACGCGGCGGATGCGATTTTGTCGTACTACCATTCTGCCGACGCCGACCAGCCTGACGGTGAAGAGAACGGACAAGAGCTGTCAGGTCCATGCTCGCCCACGTCATCCTATAGTTCTGGCCCCAACGATGCCACAGACCTCACCTCAGTTCGACCTCAGCCACGCGTTGCATCGCCTCCAGCGGGCTCCTCAACGACCGGTGCTACGAGAGACGCTTGCCAGGGAGGCATGGCAATGGTGGCTCCGAGGCGATCTGGCCAAAATCAGACGGGGAAGAAGATGGAACGTGGAACTCGGTCCTCCGATTCCGGTGGCGGTCCTCGGAACGATTCACGGTCAGCTGTCGCACCGCCAGTTCAGATTCCTCCTATTCCTCCTCCTGTGCCTTCCATTCCTCCTCTACCCAACGACCGTGCTCGATCAGCCTTCGACTCACTGAAAGCCATCGGACACGTACCACGTAAGTCTTCCCGCGAGGTCGCCATCATCGGTACGACCAGCTTTCCCAGCTCCGTACAGCACCAATCAAACAGCCCGTCCTCCACTGAATTCCTCAGGCTACCCATATTTCAGATACCGCAGTCTCGGTCGCCTTCCCCCGGAATTTCAGACATATCAGACTCGGGCTGTTCATCCAGCCGTGGACGTCAGAGAAAAGATGCCCTTGCACCTGTTTTCAACCCTGTCAAAGAAGTTACTCCTGTACGAACACAGAGCATCGGCGAGCCAAACCATATAAGTGATCGTCTCGTTGGTTCCCTCCTCGTCAATCTCCCCTCTCAGTCCCCATCCCCTAGTCCAGTATTCTCCAGCCCGCGCTCCAGCGCACAAGACTCCATGTCTCCCAGAACCAACACCTCCAGTCCTCTGACTCCATCCACTGCACTGACTTCCCCTGCTACCACTCCGTCTCCGTACTTGTATTACCAACCTGGTCTACATGCTACTGCTGGGCCACTTCCACCACCGCCCCAGGCCATCTTTAACGTTGACCCAAAGGCCCACCCTCCCCCACGGCCTCCTAGACATTCGCCTATCAAAAGGAAAGATGATCTAGAAGCCATCAAACAGGTGCTACAACTACCCCCACACGTCACTGCTGCTCTTAGATCTAAATGCGCGTCATCACCGACTGAAACACAAGCTGGATCTACTACCACACAGAAGCCCACCACACCGGTTTCTCCCGCAGATAGTCCTTCAACGTGTGTAACTTCACTTTGTCGCCGAGCCATGTCTAATGTTCTCCAGCAGCTCCCACGAAAGCTTTGGTTCCTATCCCAAGCCTCATCACGTTCGAGAAGGTGCATTTCCTCCATCAAGAATATGCACGTTGGATTCTCGGCCCTCGGCTGCTCTACACGAGGGGAACGCTGCCTCGTTACCCCGCGATGACTCGATGGATGATCTAGTGGCTTTTGTAGATCTCGCTATCGATGATGTGGGGATCACAAAGTCATGTGACGTGCCGCCCCCGAACGTCCTTGAACCCCCGCGTGGACATGAAAGGCCGAACAGTGGGAAAGGTCTAGAGATCCGTCGTACTGACAATCTCAAGATCAATCTCGGCCGTAGTCTTGTCTCAGAACGACATCATGTCGATCCTATCCCATCTTCCCCTCTCTCCGACGAAAGCGCAGCCCAAAGCTGGGTGGATGCTGACAAAACCCTCACCCTCTCGGAAGAGGAAGAGGAAGTACCACCTGTCCCAGCCAAGAACGATCTCCCTGCATTGAACACGAAGTTGCCGAAGAACACTTTTAACTTGAAGCGTTACTCCTCCTTGCCTCGCACGCCATCTCTGTTGTCACTCAATCGAACGTCTGCGGGGAGCAAGTACTTGTATGGGACGCCTTCGCCTTCCGTAACCCATTCTGTGCCACCCCCAAAACCGCCGGTGCGGAAGATGAAGTTGGCAAATCCGCCTGCGTTGTATTTTGCAGATGTGGCAGTGAAACGGACTGCCCTGGAGCGATCCATAGGTTACGCTTACAAAATCAATGAACTGTACAATTGTGATCGTGGCTTAGGTGATTGGATCGCCGAAACTAGGTACAAGGGTATGTCGGATCATCCCCATTTGTATTACAGGTGTCTGATATTGTTTATTTTACAGCTCTCCATCCCCACTCGTCAGCGAGACGCTCGAACGTGAATTCCTTGAGAGGTCGCCGTGCTCCGTCTACCTCTTCTCCATCCATTGCACCCCGCCACATCTCTCAATCGTCCACTGACTCGGGTGTCACGTTTCCGAGAAGGGCTGACGCCTACTCTGCGACTGACCTCGCTCCCCGCATCTGTGGAGATGCCAGCCCACCCAACGCGCCACCCCCTCTTCCTTATCCCGCCCTGGCCGCAACTCCACGCGGCGGACCCTCTCGAGCGTCCACCATAATTGCAACGTCATCATCCTCATCTAGTCGTTCAGCTGTCTCGCCCTCAGTTTCCAAGTCCCCTGGCAGCTTCTTTGCCTCGCTTGGACGCAAGGCTAGCCTCAAAAAGCCAATGACTCCTCCATCTCTTGCGAAGACACTATCCAGAAGTCCTCCTAGGAATGGGACTGACCAATCCACCCCACGCCCAGCAAATCTACCACCCGTTGCGCAATGTGTCCCCGGAGGTCCCCGCGCACCTCCCAATCGCATGCAAAGGTCGCAGACTATCGTCATCTCCTCCCAGAACTCTGTGAACGGCACAAGCTCCCAACGCTCCAGTACAGTGGCACGCCGTCCCTCTCTTTTCGGCGCTCGTGGGAGTGCGCAGAAGGAAAACGGTTCAGTGTCGGAGGCAGAGTTCGGCCGACAAGTTGATAAACTGTCCGCTCTTCTACCGAAGGCGGACAGAAATGTACTTGCCATCTATTTGCGCCAGACCGGCCAGGATATATCGGCTATTGGCCAATATCTTGAGGATGAGAAGAATGGCACTCTGCGATATGTCTGATATAACCCTACTTTCCTTTTTCTTTTCTTTCTGTGCCTTGTTTGACTCTCATGGACGCTGACAATATTCATCATGCATTCAATACCTTACGATCAGGATACGAATTCCACGCGTTTACCCACATATGTATTCTTGTTCTCTGCTTGGCTTACTAGCCTAATTTATGTAATGTATACGGAATCCTGGGTATTGTATACCCGTGCTATTATAGACGAGGGTTTCATCTCGCGGGTTTGAATCCTCTCTTTGTCTGGAGGTTGAACGCTGTAGTGAAATAATTGAGGAGACGTAAAACATGGAGAATATCTTACGAACGCCGTTGTTGCGCTGGATGCGTCCTCGCTGAACTCGTTGCCCATCCGCTCGAGCCCGGCTGTAGCCCAGAAGGTCTTCCTCTGATAGAGTTCGAAAGAAGCAAATTTTCTACTTCGTGGGCGCTGTCCGATCGATCAGAAAGAGAATGGGTCGCGAAGGGGCGATCGACTGTATTCAGTGGATGACGGTGCGTGAAGAGAGCTCGATTAGATGCGTTAGAGTGTGGTATTCCTTGAAGTCCGCCGGCGCGCCCTTGTTGTATTCCAACACTTCCTTTTGACGCACGATTAACGAGAGGCGTTCGCTGCATCTAACAGTATATCGTCAGAGTTTTAGAACAAGACAATGCAACCACCCTTGACTTGCCCCGATAGCCTCCATACCACCCACTATGGTGTCAACCTCTCCAACCATTTGCCTTGGCTGGCCATCGAGGGAACGAGAATGTCCAAAGCCGTGGGCTGGAGGTTGGACGGTGCCAGGAGGATCGGGGCCAAGAAGAGCTCTTCTCTTTACCCTGTCGAGTTGAGCCTAGATTGGTTCTCAAGCTGTGGTCGTTAATCCAAGTTTGACGAATCCTACCTTGAGTTTTTGGTACTCCTTCTCTCGTTCTCTTGACGTATCCTGCAGTTCATGAACTCTCCGGCGCTCCAGTTCGAGGTCCCTCTCCAACTCTGTTTATAAAACAAGAAGGAAAGGACGCCATGAGATTTGGGTCGTATTATCCGTTACCTGAAACTTTGCTTCCGAGAAGACTGATCTCTCCGTTGGCTGAGATTATGAATTATAGTTGTGAGGCAATATAACAATGCCAGGATCGATCGTACCCTCCCTTATGACATTATCTAGTTGCTTCTGCAGCTGAGCGTTCTTGTCGTTGAGGTTCCGGGCAACGGCAAGTTGAAATGAGCTGCATCACGATACAAAAGCATTATTATACACGATGAACGACCAGAATGACGCACTTTTCTTGGTGTATCTGATACTGCCAAAATGACAGTGCGCTGTCTTGAATGTGAACATCAACTAGCTGATAATGCAAGCGACACGGACCGGCTACAAATTTCCATAATAACCGAAGGGCTCAACCCAGAGAGGACGGACTTGCGGAAACGTCAAGGATAGCACACGTCAGAAGGCGTCTACGCACCGTCTTGTAGTCGTTCGTAGGGTGCAAACAACAAACCTTCTCTCCTGTCAATGTAAATCATAGCAATGGAGTATGCATATCACCACCACATCATCCCTATTACAGAGGTGACTTGAATACAAGGCCATGAGATGTCATTGATCTGCTCACGGTTCGGTAAGCGACGTCTCGCAAGCTGTTTATATTAGAGAGTCGCCAAGAATGTGCAATGAAATTCTACCTGGACAGAGGCGAGACACATTGAACAACTCGTTGGCACATTCCACTGTTCAAGGTAGGTCGCAGTACCGTCGAAGTTACCATATTTACGAACTCACGACAGAATATATGCGAGCCTATCCTCACGGGTCTCGTTGATATTGGTGTTCTGTAGGAGTTATTGTGACTTACATGTCGTCTACCGTTAAGTTTGGGTGAGCGACACTGGGATAGCAAGCGATCGTTTCTACAAGTTACGCACCACTACTGCTTTGTCGACCAATGATTTCCTACAGTTGAGACGATTACACCTAAGTTCTGAATCCATTCGGCAGTACGATGGATGTCGGAGAAGGATAAAAGTGTCTGGTAAAGGAAGGTCAAGGTCACATCAGGGGTTACCAAAAATGGAAATTGGTCTCAACGAAACGACTCGCCAACATCTTTGTCGACGAAGGGGTCGGCAATAAATTTATGGGTGAGAGACTCGTAACAAGTACAGTGTACGGAGATGCATAGCAGTAAGTAACAATTTCGCGGTAAGCGTCCCTGTCCCACGAAGTCAACATGAATGGATAATTAGTAGTAGGTGTCGTTGTGACCGTAATATGTAAGTTACTAAGTCCTCGAAAGGTATTGAAAAATGCAGATGAAATGTCATGGTCTCCAGGTGTGTCGAGCTGGTGTGTTAGGTATGCTTGTCCGAGGACGATGAGTAGGTGGTTTTGAAGGTGTGATCGGACGGATTGGTGTTCCGTCTGGGTTGGCACGGCGCATAAATTGCAAAGGGGCCAATGGTGACCCTGTTGAAGGGGAAGACTTGATAGTGTGCGGACTTCGAGCGCTAGGTGTGGAAAGAGTGAAAGCGGGAAGGAATAAACCCGAGGGTTCTGGAGTACGTGGAGACGGTGAAGAGGTAGCGATCTCTGGGGCCTCAAACAAGGTTGCAGAACTTATCCACTTTTCCTCTCTCGATCCAAAGCGGAATGAGCCAAGTTGAGGTGATTCAGGAGGCATTATTCGGAACTGATCTGCAAAGTGGCCTTTGATGAACCTGTGAAAACGTAAACACACATTAGAAGCAATGATTCATCGCGAGTACGTCACATACTTGGATAATTCCTGCCACCCTCCCCCAACACGAACCATTACTGTCTGCGATCGGAGGATTCGACAGAAGCATAGTTTAGGTTCTTGATCGCCAATCCAGTATTTGCCACTTTGATCCTTCCAAGTATCGGCAACGACTTTGACATTGATATTCACAGGAAGTTTGTTGACAACATCTCCGACAGCAACATCAAGCTTGTTTTTTGGATTGGCAACATATGTCTTTTTAGGGACTGGTTGGGTTCGGCGAGGAGGAGTTTGATCCCTGTCCACTGGGGGGAATGACTGTCTGGGTGCGCGTGCCCAAGTCGACAAAGAGGAGGAAGGTCTAGTCGGATTTGTTCGCGAATTTATTGACATTTCCGATGGTGTAGGAGACGCTCGAGACCTGGTTTGCGCCCGCGGTCGCGCGAGAGGAGTCGGGGCAGGGCTGATACTGGACGATATACTGGTTGTGCGTTGTCTGGAAGCATAAGTAGAGCTGTATATAGAGGACGAGAAAGCTGGTGATGGTGACACGCCAGGTCCAGAAACTGAACGGGTAGTATCCACCGATGCCATAGACAATTTACTTGAGGGCCGGCGGTGACTGTTTGAAGAACTAGACAGCGCACGTCGGGAGGACGGATGGTTCGGAGTCAAGAACTTGGCATCACCTGGCCCCCCAACTGAGAGGTTGGAGTATCTACTGACTTTTCTAGTGTGAGAAAGTCTGGAGCTGTCTCGATGATTCGAGCCTCCCGAACCAGAACTGATGGCGGAAACCGACACACGGCTGTTTCGACCAGAGCTGGCCACACTGGATGGTCGCGATCTCTTGCCCGAGATCCTGTCGTTGGCCATATCTTCCAGTTCCAGCCAAGTTTGCTGGATACGTTTGTGCTCTGTGAGACCACGAGGGTCATGGTCGATCGGTTCGAAGTACGTCTTCACTTGGGTAACCATTCGTCTGGTGAAACCAAGTCGGGCACTAAGTTGTTCCTCTGGGGGTAAGCGAGGCGTTGAGACGTGCGTGCTCGACAACGGTCCTGCAGGAGCTGCCGGATAGCTGTCGATGTGTTCCAAAAGATCGCTCAGGGCCATATCGCATTTATGGGCTATATCTGCAAAATCTGCTAATCTGCGAATGCGCTGCATAAGCTCTTGGGAAGCGTCTAACTCGTTGCTCAGCGACCGATATTCTAGATCAGCGACCGGGAGAAGCGATGCAGAAGGCAGAGCCGTGAACGCAGAGAGAATGGTAGAAAAGCGCGCGTTCATCTTCCCATACTCTTCCAAAGTCGGTAATTGCGCTGCAAATGCCGACGATGACATGGGCCTAGCGACTTCATTGATGTTGATGGACCTTAGACTCTTCCTGAGAGCAACAATTCTGCCGAACATGTCATCCTTCCCTTGACCTTTGGTCGGTGATGGTGAAGGGGCTATCCGTAGGCCAAATACATCTAGAACTAGAATTTATTATTGCAAACATAGCAATCGAGATACCACGAACCTTCTTCTGGACCCCTGGACGCACTTGATGAAGTAATCGAAGCCAGGACATCATTAATGATTGTATCACCTGGTGGCTCTGTCGTTTCCTGTTTACGACCCATGGCATTGAAGCTCTCTTTGTCCGAAATGACTACGGCCTCCGGTTTGGCCACGCTTCGACCATGTTCTTCAGCTTCCTGCAGGGTAATAGAGGCCAATTGTTGCTTTTGTGGAAGCGCCTGATGATCCCTGTCCACCCGTGGCCAATGATGGTTCTCTGCCTCACCATGCACAGTCGGCTTCTCGGCCAATCTTTCTGCCTCTTCAAGAGCAAGCTGCTTAAGCCGTTTCTGCTCAGCTGCAAACCGCTCTGCCACCTGAAGGGCTGCATTGTTCAAGCGCTCCTGTTCTTCCTGTCGCCTTTTCTGCTCAGCTGCAAACCGCTCTGCCACCTGAAGGGCTGCACTGTTCAAGCGCTCCTGTTCTTCCTGTCGCCTTTTCTCCTCAGCTTCTCGTTCGTACTGAATACGCAGAGCTTCGAGTCTCTCGGATTCTAGGAGCAGGGCTTCCGATATTTTGTCCCTGATTGCGGCTACCTTGTCAACCCATGAGTTGAACTTGATCTCCAGGTCATCCACGCCTCGTCGGCGCGACGAGAGTACCATTTCGGAAAGATGTAGGTCACGAGAAGCCGGTGTGGACTCCATGTTGCGAATGGATTCTCTTATCAGAGACAATGAACAAGAAATGCGAGAGCGGTGCTGGGCGCAATGCGCTTCAACGGCTAGAGACAGTCCTTGCAAATGTTGGAGTCTCGAATCGGTTCGGGGTAATGAGGTAACAGAGATCCGCATAGACTCGAGTTCTTGAGACACCTCGTGCAAGTCACGGGTGGTTGAGGATATTGTGGTATCAACATCTCGGGCCATACGAGTGAGTTGAAGATTGCCAGCTTTCCGATGTAAAGTTTCCGCCTCCCCGGTAAGCCTCATGACGAGGAAGTTGGAATCTGTACGGACACTGTCGTCCAGGATGGCAAGCGAAAAGGGGAGGTCGACAGCAGGAGATATCGCAGAGGCGACGAGTCGAGTGTCAATAGGGAGGGACTTCTTGCGAATGAAGGTAGTCGAGGCATGATCAACCAGATTCGGAGCTACAAAGGGTACGCGATGGACAACGCTGTTGGCAAAGGACTCAACGACGTCACAGAGGGAATCCGTCTCTGACTGCAGCTCCGAGTGTGTTTCTGAAATGCGTTCAAGAGCCAAGTCCCCTGATAATGCCTCCTCGGTAGCGGCATCATATCGGATAATGAGATCTTCGATCCGTACTTGCAGATCATTTACTTCATCCCGAAGTGAAGCCATAGCCGCGGATTGGGCCTTGACTGCGTCCAAAAGTTGTACCATTTGAGTGACGTCCTCCAATCGACTCATGTGTCCGCCGTAGGCCTGAGCGAGGAAGGAGTCTAAAGGTGCTTCCAGGGAGCCTGATAAGGAAGCTAGGGGTACTGCAACATCAAGCGAAAGAGTCTCGCGCACTATGTCGAGACGTTGAAGCATGTCCAACGAAGAAGCGACAGGTTCCAGATGACGAGACCGAGGTGTCTCGGGGGTGGGAGGGTGTGTAGCAGTCTCGTGTGATGGCTTCCATTTTTCTCTTTCCATCATTTCCCCTACCTCACTCTGAATGTTTTGCAACATTTTCAGAGATTCGTCCATGATGGACCATACTCTCCTGACTACTCTGAGATGACCCACTCGTACATTAGTGTTGTCGACAAGGACTCGCAGTCTGTCGCGTGAAGCTACCAAGGTATCCAGCACGTCAACTGCATGCTGCCTAAAGGAGAGGTCGATTCCGGGTCGATCCAATTTAAGGAGGGCTAGCTGATAAGAAAGGACAAGCTTGTCGGCGGTAGAACCGGCTTGTTCTGCCTCTTCCAGCAAAGCAGGAAGCAAAGCAAGGAAGGTAGTATGCGTGGTGGGTTGTAGGCAAGTTTCCGATGACAAGTCTGGTGGTGAGCCATCTCCCTCATAAGTGGAGGTACCATGCGAAAAGCGATCAATAATAGAGTTGAAGTTTGATAGAAGCTCATTTGCAGACTGGGTGAGAAAATCGACTTCCTTGACGGCCTCGTAACTAGAACGGTACTCTTTGGCGAGAGCATCCACTTTGGTAACCAAGTCCATTGCAACGGCTAACTCTGTGGATAGGTTGCGAACCAGGGTGTCATTGAAAGATAGTTGGTCCGGGAATAACGGGTGGGTCGGTCGAGGGAACATGCCAGGGCTCGACATCGGATCTCCACGTAGCGTGAGACGCTTGACAAGAGTGTCGACTCGAGAGGCAAAGCTTGAACTCTGTCGAGCAAAGGGATGACAGAGCTTGGCCGTCTCGATTTCTTCTAGGAGGTTCCTTGCCGCATTCTGATCCTTGATGGTCTCGACGTACAGTTCGTCCGCCCTACCGGGTGAAGATTACACGGAAACTTATTGGTGAAGAGTGAAAGCTGCTTACTTTCTCCATTGCATTACGATGTCCATGACGAACCTGCCGACGTCCTCCATCTCATGGATGCCCTTCTCTTCCAGCCTATCCTGCTCGTCAAGCAACTCCTCAGGAACGGGTTTTCTACTATTGTCTATCAATCTGTCCAGAGCCTTTCCTGCGGCAGCAATCCTTCCGTGCCGCAATGACGAAGCTTTTCCAGCGAACTGAGCAGCGTCACGAGACAACAACTCTGCGAGCTTGAAGCGAGCAGTCCGTGAAAAACCAGAACCAGAAGTTGCAGAAGTGTCCGAAGCCATGGAAGCGACGGATCCTCTGCGTGCGGAAGGCCGTTCTTCGTGCTTTACCATGACTTCATATATAGACGGAGACCATCGAGCATGAATAGTAAGGAATGGTTCGATGTCGGTCAAAAGCTTCTTCAGATCTGCCCAAGCGGTAGTGCGATGGTCCTCCCAAGTGAGACGGACACCCAGAAGGTCCAGGTTTTCTGAACGATCTCGAAGGAGGTGTAGGAGCTTGTCAAGTTCATAAATAGCTGTGAGAGTGAGCTCGATGAGATCGGTATCCTCGGGAGAGAGATGGCGTTGAGTGGCAGCTGCAACATGTCAGCAAGTGAGAAGCGAAGAAAGGCAAGTACATACCTTTTGTGAACTTCCTGAGCTTCTTGAGCTCACCGGAGTCAAAAATCTCGGTTTCCTTCTCAATCCTGTCATGTTCCGCCAACCATTCTTGGAGCTGTTCGCGAGAAGGTAGACCAGGTACGCTTGCACCATCGGCAGAAGTGCGGACGGCGTCGGCGCCAGCGAAGACTTCGATGGGGGGCAACTGCTCGAGAAACTGGGAGATGGAGTGAGAAGGGAGGAGCAAGTAGGCCGAAGTGAGGACCTACTTTGATTTTCTCCTCTATCCACGCTTTGCGTTCACTGAATGCTTGAAGTTCGATGACTTCGTGAGACTCTAAGGTTTCTTTCTCTGTATTGTTGGATTCCGCAGGGTGCTGTGGAGCATCGCTTGATTCAGCGCCAGCGAAGGCGAGTTCTGCCGTAGGCAGCGAGGAACTCGAGGCCATATCAGGGCTTGATTGATGTCAAGAAGTCGGACGAGTGACGTTTGTATAATGTGCGGGTCGATCAGCCAAAGAAATTGAGCATCTCCCGCTCGGACGGTCGCTGACCCGAATATCAATATCTAACCAGCTCGTGGTTGCCGCTGCTGTCGTCGCTGTCGCTGTCGACGTGCGGTCCTGAGAGTACTTGAGGTCCAACGTGCGACCGGCGTGTCTGTGTCCGTGGAAGCCGAGCATTACATAAGCATTCCAACCGTAACGCGCTGAATTGTTAAGTACCCGGTGCACTTCTTTCTACCTTGAAGTGCGCTTCAGGAACAACTTGTAACTACTTACATATCCCGATCGAAATCTCCAGTTCCTTTGAGCAGAGACGTCGTTCAGACGGGCACTATCAAACTAATCGTTATCAAGGTCTCAAATATTGCAAGACTCTGGTTGACTGGGTCATCATTAATCTCATGTCTCCGAGTTTTGGACCTTCGACTCTTTCGACAAGCGACTCGGATGATGGCGAAGACTTTGTCGGTATACCTGCCCCAGGCCCAGAGTCCCAGCCATCTTTTGTTGCCTTCTCAGTTTCCGTGGGACAGACACTGTGCTTTTTAGCAGCACATTATTCCAGCACAGATCCTGAGAGAAGAGGGACTAGTACTGAAAATAACGTTCACTGGCTGGTGGCCCAATATTGCCACTGGTGCCATCGGGCGCGAGAGGCTGTGTGATCGGACCCAGTAACTGGGTGGGCGCTCCCGAGTTCTCAGTGGCCTCGAGGGTCAAGTCACCGTTTCAACTTTGCCTGCAATGTCGGAGGAGACACCGTCGAAGGATAATCTTCTTCTCAGACGCCCAGCGATCACCACCGTCGTTCTTCTCTCTGCCCTTCTTGTTCCCATCGTTGCCATCCCCTATGCTCTCACCTACAGGCGCATTTCGCGTCTTGCGCAGCAGGTCGATCACCTCGCCGATGCCAATGCTAAGCTCCAGGACACCATCTCCAAGACTGTACACGATATCGCCCTGAGGCAGGCGGTGCTGAACCGTGCCATAGTACCCGTCCTAGAGAAGTCCCAGAACGAAATATCCCTCTTACGCCAAGACATATCGCACACCCAAGCCCAGCTGAATTCATTTCAGTCTTCCACGCGTGCCGAGTTTCACACCCTCTTGGAAGAGGGCAAGCTAACGAGGCAAGCCGTGCCTGCCAACATATTCGCTGTGCATCCAATATTCGCCGCTTATACTTACTTCCGTCAGACACCATCTTGATCTATTTCCTCGGCTTGGCTTATCGCTAGCCGATGTCGCAGCGTTCATGCACGAAGTGGAGCTCCACCAGGGTGTCCCCTCGTCGGCCATTCACGATCATGGTATTGAAAGGTTGCGTGCCTTAGCTCTCAAGCTACAGACCTCACCTATCCCCCCATAACGTAGGTTGACTTATCAAGTCTTCAGGACACTTCTCATTCAGGTGTAGTCTTGATTCTCCGGACACTGGGTCCATGTACTTTTCCACAGATAGCGTTTATGGGCGCCGAGGAATATGAATCTAGTCGAAGTGAGTATTGCAGCAGTACATACTGTAGAATATGGTCACTTAGATGTATCGAAGACGGTCGAGATAACTAAACAAGTAAAACTGTTACAGTAAGTATCGCACTAAGAAAACCTACAAGCACCGCTTCACTGCTACCTATTCATACAGTTGGCGTAGACTCAGATACAACACAGTTAATCGTACAAGCGCATAACATTCATGTAGAGAGCCAAAGCTTGTACCACTTTCGTTTTTTCTTCTTGGGAGGTGGGGGAGGCATCGGTTCGGGTGGTAGCGGCAATCTAGGCATGTTATTAGAATCAATTCGTTTCCTCGCTTGTGCACATACTCATCTACAAGTACCGGATATTCCTTACGCAAAGAGGCCATTGCTTGGGTAATTTGAGCTTGATAGGCTAGACGAATATTATTAGGAATAGGCAACTTCCGCCTCCAAATTGCAATGCTATTTCCAGAAGGTGATGGGAGGAAAACAAAGACTATGATATGCATAGCGGGGTTGTAGTAACCAACGGACTCTTGCAAGATCCGATCCATGGTTAGTTGAATTTGATTCCAGGTAAGCCAATCAAACGCAGGCACGCCGGGAGAATGAACGGGTCGGTAAGCAGCATTGATAACCAAGGCACCTCGTTCTCTTGTCTGTAAATACTTTTGTAGCTGCGGAAGCGTCAGAAATGTCCAGTATAGGAGAATAGGCCAGCTCACGCCAAAGGACGCAATCCCGAAAGACATGGAATTTATCCAATTTAAAATGGACGAAACTCGTTCGTCCTTCTCCGAGGAGAACAACCAATGAAAGCGGTCCGAAGCCTTTCGTTGCTTGCCGTAAAAGGCTCGTTGCACACCCTTCAGTGCTTCACCTCCCGACTCGACAAAGTGGAAATCTGATATACGCTGCATCGCTGCGCGACCTGGCTCACTCTCCGTGGATGGTGTAGTGCCCGTATACGCGTACGAGAGGGTCTTTGACATTGGGATTGCTGAAAGTCCAAGCTTGTTCTGCGGCAAAGCGTTGACGGTTATGTTTTCGACAACAGCTGAGGGGGCAAGGGAAGGAGCAGAAGAGGGGAGCATAGACGCACGCATTGCACTGCGGGAGAAATGAACTTTGCGACCCCATGCGTCATGTGTCACGTCATGCTGTTCCTCTTCGTCCTGTCCGTCGCTCCATCCGTCACCAAGTCCCCATACATCATGTACCTCTTCCTCTTGCCACGCATCAGCCTTTCTCTGGTGTGTCCTTTGGTCTTGCGCATGTGATTTACTCTTCTTGTTCTTGCTTCCGTGCCTATGCAGCTGTTGTTGTTGTTGTTGCTGCTGCTGCTGCTGTGGATAGGGAGGGTGGGGATCGTGCGGTTGTCGATTCCCATGCTGACTCGGTAATGGGTGCTTTTGCCAGTTGTTGGCAGGAGGAGGATGAAACGATGCCCCGGCGTTCGGAGGCATAGGATACGGCTGTTGGTTCTGTTGCGAATTGTTAAGCAATTCACTCAGAAGTTGCTGCTGGGATAGAACTGGCTTGTTCCCATTCCCAGCGGGGCTCGAGGAGGGTGGAGTGGCGGGATCAAAAGTTACCTTGGGTAGTCTTTGGGCTTCCTCGCCCCAGCTTTGCCATCCGCCGGTTGGTGCATGCGACGTTGCTTTGGGACGAGCTGAATGCGCAGATACGGCGTGCGTCCATGTCGCAGAATGAGGTTGGTGACCCCATCCGCCATTCGCACTGCCCCAGCTGTCATCCGCCCCCCACTCATCATCTTCGGGGTCATCCTGGTCACCCCACGAGTCGTCGTTTCCTCCCCACCCATTATTTTGAGGAATCCAGGCGTCTCGGGGTTGTTGGGGTTTGGCGTGACCCCAGTTAGCTGCTGGAGTCTTGTGAGCGGCTGCCATGTTGGCACCGCGAACCATCGAGTTCTGCTGGGTTGTCAATGGAAGTTGGGGTTGTTGTTGAGGGTAGTGCGATGTTGGGCGATCTTTTCTTCCACCGGATTGTTTCCGCGGAGGTTGAGGAGATGGTGGAGGCAAATGTGTTTGAGTTACGCTCGGCCCCCAGCCTGAGTCACCTATATCTTGATTGCTATTTTCGGGTGCCATATCAGCCGCCCAGTCACCAGCTGCGTCACCGCCGTCCTGCCATGACTCCTCCTCTACACCTTCTAAAGGGCCGCCTGAGTGAAGATGTGATGTGCTATTATCAGTTTCGGAAGGATCTCGCGCACGATGATAAATGAAATTCACCCAGGGGGTGGCCGAACTCTTCTTGTTCCTCGATCGTGTCGACGGCTGCCAGTGGGTATGGGATATGATGTGCAGCAGGCGGCGATGAAAGAAGGGGTGGAGGTGGAGGGGAGGGCGGGGGAGGTGGAGGGGCACCAGAAGGGACCGCCAAGGTAGGAGCCTTTTGCTTGCCCTTCTTTGTAATGGTACTATTCTTCCCCATTCTCTGTGCACGATTCGCGATTGCTAGACTCGTGAGCGATGACGCATACAACACGCGAGGTAAATGAAAGCCTCAAGGTGACCGTGATTTCAATGAAAAGAACGTGCGGGCGCCGTACGCAACGCTCAGCGGTAGGCTTACGAAGGCGCTGCGGTGGCGACGCTTGCTGGCAGGTCCCCACGAGAGCGATGCGAGGCGAAGATGGATCGACGGTGAAAGGGTGGGTATATCTTCGCTTCAGACGAATCTTCCACCAGGAGGAAAGGCGGAAGAAAGGAACTCCTTCAGGACACGAAGACACGAGGCTTTCATTTACCAAAGTACCGGTAAACCATAACCCTATTTCGAGGTTCCATAACTGCTCGTTATATCCTCTTCACTACCTCTTTCACAACCTCGCTGGTACTGCTCGTCCCACCAAGGTCAGGCGTCAAGTATCTACCTTCCCTGATTACTTGGTCTACCGCGTTCTCAATGCGAGTTGCACCATCTCCATAGCCAAGTTGACGAAGCATGAGTGCGGCAGAACGAATAGCAGCCAGCGGATTCGCAATATCTTTCCCGGCAATGTCCGGAGCGGATCCGTGGACGCTGGTGTGACTGATAAGATTCCGTCTATGCATCTGCCACGTTTACAACTCACGGTTCGCCCATAACGAAGCTATCCCCTGCGTTGACCGAAGGCACGAGGCCAAGAGAACCAACCAGTGCAGCTGCGGCGTCCCTGCAATGTGGATGAAGACGAGGGAGACCCCCATGGCAGGTCACTCACGAAATAATATCGCCATAAAGATTGGGCGCAACCATCACATCGTAGATGCTGATTGGAGTGTTCCCAACCAAGCTTGGAAAAGGGGGCCTTAAAGTACTTACTGTGGTTCCCGGAATAGTCTGTGGACTGTCAGTGATAATCAGGTAAGACAGGACTGAGCGAACCTATATACGGCACTGTCGACGAGTTGTTCCGCAATTGTGACACTATCATATTTCCCGTTCATGGGAACACTACGGACTGTTTCACGGAAAAGGCCGTCTGTAATGGATAGCACATTAGATTTGTGAATAATTGTGACATGCTGACGCAGGATCATTCAGTTCAATCTAACACATGCTAGGCTGCACGGACCTTGCGGGGTCGAGTCAAGGCGATTTTGAACGCCATTTCTCCTATACGGCGTGACGCGTGCTCCGTGATCAGGCGTGTTGCTCGGGCTTCTATTCCTTTTTCCCCGGTGGTCTGCGTTTCTTCTTTGATATACTGGCTCACTCCATGTGAACTTGAGAATGTTTGGAATGACGCTAGACTCACAAGACACTCGGTGTTTTCCCGAACGACCACGAGATCGACTGCTGGCTGCTCGTTTGGTGTGGGTGCTACCTGTCAATGTGGTGTAAAATTTCTCGCATTCAATAACAAGTGTCAGGTGTACTCACAGAGGACACAGGCCTGATATTGGCATACAGGTCCATTTTCTTGCGCAAGGCTACGATAGGCGATGAATAGCCGACAACTTTGCGCGAGGGCGAGCTGGCACGTTGGGCATTTGTACGCTCGTACAGAAAGTCAGGAATGCGACATACCTGACAGCCCCAAATAAAGCACAGTCGCACTCATTTTTCAACACCTCGACCGTTTCGTCCGGTAGGGCTGTGCCTGTTCTCTGAAAGCACTCAAAGCCAGCGAGAAGGTCGACAAATTCAGTCTTGGGTATCGACGATCCAAGAGCTTGAATTGCAGCTTTTGCGCCCTTGACAGAGGTAAGGACATGACAGGTGCGACAAAAAACGTGGACATACTGGAAGGACTTCCCGACCAATCCCGTCAGCAGGAATCATACCAATCTTGAGAGAATTCCTGGCAATTGTAGCCATGGGACGGAATGATGCCATTATACGCCGTGAATTTTTGTGTAGGAACGAGTCGAAGGTATTTCTCGGACAGGTCCATGATCGGATCACATTCGGCTCATACGCGGTCACGTGCTCCTGTACTTAATTCTAATTCTGCTATTGAGCGTGGGAAGATCGGTTTGCCATGAGACTGACTTATCCGCTCGTGTCCGAGTCTTGCTTGTCCGACGCCGCGCTCCCGTTCAAGATCGCCCGTCATACACCATGTTCAAATTGTGATTGTATCGGACTTCGACCCCCGCCCGATATCCAAGTCGTACTCGCCGACGACGAGGGCCTGAAATCCTCCTTCGGAGCATTGGATCAGTATGGATCCGACGAAGACGACGAACCCGCACACCTGTGCACTTGCATATGTGGACACGAAGTACTGGACCACGGCGCGGACGAGAACGTGATAGGGAGAGACGAATTTTCCCGCAGAGGTCGTCTGGCTATTCGCCTCGACGAAATGCTTCAGGCAAGCTTTCACACTGGTCCAATGCTCCAGTTCTAAACTCATTTCTCGTCTCAGGTTCGGAAATCATGCTACCCTGATGTCCAGTATGGTCGTTATTAACGGACGGACGTTTGCTATTCACAGGAAGTCGACCAGCTGCTCAATTTTGACTACGCGGACGACAATATCTTATCCTTGAGGCAACAGATGACGCTACCCGTATCGCTCATCTCCATGCATTCTCCATCAATTGGTAAGGCGTGTTTGGCTATGCACCGCCATTGATGGTAACTCGTAATTTCCCACAGAGCACTCATCGCCACGAGAGAGAGCACACTCGCCAGGATCCTCTATGCTGAGCGACGGTGACGAACCACCCACGAAAAGACGCCGGGTATCTCTGTCATCACTTAGCGATGCGGACGAAGAAGTGGACGACGAGGGCGATAAGCCTCTTGCCGCCCAGGTGTCTCAACCGCAACCACCAGACACGCCAGCGCGAAAATCGAACCAGAGAACGGGAAAGAAGACCTCAAGTATGAAGTCCAAGTCGCAGACGGCCCCGACGTCTAGCATGCAGCCTGACATGAATGGCATAAACGGACGTTTTTCGGATCCAAAGGTGAAAGTGGAAGACAAGATGGACGAATCTCAGTTGAACAGGCTCGCTACGGGTGTCACCATCGACGCAGGTCCATCATCTGTCACTCATGTAAGTGATGTTCCCCCCGTCGTCCATGCCCGCAATGTAATCAACTCGTTTCCCAGCCTCCTCTGAAAGCGGAGAAGGCAGCGTTTGTTGAGCTCCGTAAAGGCATCATCCAGGTTACAGCAGTGGAGAACGATGGGATGCCACGCTCGTTGGTGATTCTCACTGGTCTGAAAACGCTTTTCCGGACACAGTTGCCGATGATGCCTCGGGAATACATTGCTCGCCTGGTGTATGATAAAAACTCCAAGTCGCTTGCCATCATCAAACGAGGATACAAGGTGGTCGGAGGAATCTGTTATCGCCCGTTCCCCCATCGCGACTTTGCAGAGATCGTTTTCTTTGCCACGGCTTCCGTCGATCAAGTCAAGGTATGCTTCATTTCGTCCTTGCGTCGGTAGCTCAAGTGTGCCCTAGGGCTACGGAGGGATGCTCATGGACCATTTCAAAGCGCACATCCGCAAGACATATTCCAACGTGATGCATTTCCTTACTTACGCAGACAACTTTGCCGTGATCTTCTTCAAGAAACAAGGGTTTTCAAAGGACATCACCCTGCCTCGGTCCGTATGGGCAGGGTATATCAAAGACTACGAAGGTGGCACGATCATGCAGTGTACCATGTTGCGCAAAGTCGATTATCTCAACAAGGCGAACATCATTACACAGCAAAGAGAAGCGATCATTGCAAAGATTAGAGAGAAGTCAAAGTCGCACATCGTATACCAGGGTCTAGACCAGTTTCAGGAAGGTCGACCCGAGGGCGTCTTCGTGGACCCCAAAGATGTCCCAGGGTTGCGTACGTAGTTTTTTTTTGAATGACCAAGGAGATATAGGTAGACTCATTGTCTTTGCGACGCCCCAGGGGAGAGTGGGTGGACGCCTGGGATGACCACTCAGTGAGGCCGACCGTTTCGACTTGCGGCGCCCTGCCCGTGCTGATCACGCCGGTCCCAATCTATCAGTTATCGCTCGACGCCTCAGAATGCCGAGCAGAATTTCATGCATCGACTACTTGGAGATCTGAAAGCTCAGCCGAACGCATGGCCGTTCTTGCTTCCTGTCAACGGGGAGGAGGTGGCCGATTACTATGAGGTCATCAAGCGACCCATGGGTCAGTCCTCGTCCAGCCCCCAATTTGCGAGTTCTGACCACGCTTTTTGCAGACCTGAGCACGATGGAACACAAGCTGAATACGAATCAATACGCGAACTTGAAGACGTTTTTGGACGACGCGCAGCTGGTATTCGACAACTGCCGGGTCTACAATCCGGAGGGGTCGATCTACGTGAAACAGGCGGGCAAGTTGGAAAAGGTCATGAAGGAGCTTGTCGCGGAGTATACGAAGAAGATTGGGTAGTGGACTCGTCGACTCCGAGTGTATGTTTAATTAGCCCTGCCGAGTTTGTTAATCATAATAGATCTACGTACGTGGACGTGTACTCACTCGTCGATGCCGCGGGCGGCCTCGAGTCCATTCTAATCAGTGTATGCATGAGAGTGACGTCCATGTGTGTTGTGGCAGGAAATATAAGCCAAGCGATGAGACACCAGAGCGTGTATCCGACGAAGACGCGGTAAAGAGGCACATAGAACGAGGTTCAACAGTATGTTATGATTCTTGTGAATCTTGTCCGCATCCGAGTCATGCGACCGGATCGCATTCGGCTGATAATACGCGGTCACGTGGTCTTGGAGTAATACTTCACGACCGTCAACGTTTCCAGGTTCGCGATGGCAGTTACTCCAGAAAGCGCGGTGGTGGCCAAGAGAAACCACGAGTGCGTGTTGGTGAATACCACCAACGTTCTTCCACAAACACATGGTCATTCTTTCCCGGCACCACCGCAGGATGTCCCTGCAAAGCGGAGACCGCCAACACCAGACGAATTGCCTGCAAAACGATCGCGTCTAGCGTGTTCAAAAAGTGAGGCCGACGATAGGGAGGGATTCTCCATCATCAAAGGTCGTCGCACAATGTTTGGTCTGTTGCAGGCATCATCCTGGCGCCCACCATCCAGCTCTCCACGGATTATATGTACGCGTCTCCTCGCTGGTTCATGATACATTACTCATACTTTACCTTGGTCTGTGAAAAGTGCCTTCGCGCCTTGTACTTCAGTCCTTTGTATCCTCACAAAGGTTTGACGCGTTCCGATGCTCCTCCCTTGCCGATCATAATTTCGTGTCGCCACCCTATGCTTGCGCATACTCTTACGGTAGACAATCCCGTGTCTGATACGAAATTTTGCTCATGTTTTCGAATAGGTGCCAAGGGTCGTGGCACTCCCCTTATCGCCGTAAGCACCGAAGAAGGCTCTGTCACGATCTTTAACACGTCCAGACGGCGCGATTGGGATTTTGGTAGGTATGCTCACCATTTCTCCCTTGCCTGGTTTTAATATCGTTCACAGAACCTCAGCGAACTGCCTTTCAACCTCATGATAACGGTATCTTTGATGTGAAATGGAGTTTGGATGATTCCAAGCTTGCGACAGCATCTGGGGACAAGAGCACGCGAATTTGCTCCGTCGAAACGCAGGACGTATTACAACAGCTTATGACTCACACTGGCTCTGTCAAGTGCATTGCATGGGATCCATCTCATCGTGACATCCTCAGCACGGGCAGTCGAGATGGGCAAATATGTGTTTGGGACCTACGAGTGGCGAGTAGCCGTGCAAACAATAGGGTGGCCATCCCAGTGCTGCAGCCAGCCATTACCATACATGGCGCACATGGTCAAGTGAAATCGACAGGTGGGCGCAAGAAAGTAACTCCACTTCCACGGAGTGTCACAAGTCTCCTTTATTCCGACGCGCAATCTCATGCTCTAATTAGTAGCGGATCATTTGATGGGTAAGTCACAACCACTGACGAAGATCCGCTGTGCTTACGGGGCTCTTAGCATTCTGAATCTATGGGACCTCCGTCTGCCGGTACCAGATGACTCTAAAAAACGGACAATTACGCCATGCACGTCATCCCCTAGTGACGCGACAATGATGAATGGATCGTGTCGCCCACGTGGAATCTCTAGCTTATGTGGCGGATCTGGATCAACCTCTGGTCTCCTCTTTGCACTCGGAGCTGATTCTCGGCTATACACTTACTCGTCTCCTTCCTTGATACCAATGAATGCAGAGACGCACCCAAATCTTAGGACCTCCTTCTATGTTCGACTTGCCATATCACCTTGTGGAAGGTGGCTTGCCAGCGGGTGCTCCGGCAAGGGCGGCAGTTCGTTCCTATTCGACATCAGCAACGCCGCGCGCCAGTCAAGTCAATCGTTGACCGCCCCGGTAGAACTTCGTGGACAGACAGGAGAGGTCGGAGCCGTAGATTGGGCAAATGAAATGCTGGCTACCTGCGCTGACGACGGTACCGTGCGGGTCTGGAGACCCGACCAGGACATCTACCAAAAGTGTCTGGAGGACCCCGATGCGGAGAAGTGGAATTGGAGTTGGTCACAGGATGCGTAGTTTTTGCTAGAGGTGATTCTGTATATTGTGTTTTTACGTTTAGCTTTTACAGTACCCCTCGGGTCCGTAATAAAGTCCGCCTTCAAGTAATCGGAGAGACAGGAGGTGAATGGTGTCATACTACATCATGTGCTGGTTGTATCGTCATCCTCCACCAGTGCACCCCTGAGGCCTGATCGACGATCTGTAGGCTGGGGTGATAAAGGCCAACTGTGCTCCATCATACTCATACTGCCTCGAATCATATCCTTCTCCATCTTTTTTTTTTCAGGCTCGCTGCTCGTAATGCCAGAAGACACCTTCAAGTCGTTTGCTGTACTCGGGGCGGGTACAATTGGTGCGCCTTTGGCTAAGGTGCGTTACTTCCCCTAAGAACTGGCCGGCACATCACCCTAACCCAATGTAATAAGTCGTTGGTAGAGAACGAGGCCTCGGTCGTCGTATTCTCCCGGCGCCCCTCTTCCAAGCATAGGAAGCTACTCGAGGGCATTACTCGCGTGGAAATCGATTTCACAGACGTGCCAGCCCTGACTAAAGAACTTCGATCGCACAACTGCGAAGTGGTCATCTCAGCAATTGACCATGATCACCTTGATGTGCAAGCAGGTACTCTCGAAGCCGCGAAGGAGGCCGGCGCACAGTTGTACGTTCCGTCTGAATATGGAATCCCGTCCGAGGGGCAGGACGGTATCTTGGGCAAAAAGAGCGAGTTCGTTGGTATGTGGGGTCTTGAATGATGCTCAAATAAATGCTCAGTACGCCCCAGACCAACTCGAAGCAGCTGGGATGCCGTATCTACGCCTTTACGTGCGTTAGAATTTCCTGTTTTCCCCCCTGTTCGAGGTGTCGGCTGAACGGGCATTAGTCGGGATACCTTGCGGATTTCATCCCGTTTTACTTGGGGATTGACTGGAACAAAGAAATCATCTTGACCGGAGAAGGGAAGACACCCGTGTCGTGGACTTCACTTGATGACGTGACAGGTGCCCATGTTCCCTGTGTTGA